>PPUV02000023.1:0-195540 GCA_002911495.2 Spathaspora sp. UFMG-CM-Y285
TATTATGTGAACGAGGTGATAAGGTACAACCCGGATCCAAGTGCATGTAAGACACTGTTACCATCTTCAATGTTTGCACTTGTCCGAGAGGATCACGTGCTAGCTCAAAGAGTCCATAACCCTAACAAAATTTTTCTTCAACTCGTGACTTTCAAATGTAAATCTCCCAAAAATCGATGGTTATTTCAATGATTAATCTAATAATTAAAATACGACGCTCCTGTAAGATCATTCGATCTTTGTATACGGTTATGAATATCAAAAATCACAAGATTGAAAAGTGGTGTCACTTTTTAAATAAAATATAATAGCTCAAATGCAACTGGTTGAATAAGCAAATATCATAACCATTGGTAATGAAATAATTGGGGGAAAAGCCAGGGCTATGCTATAAATATCCGGTACTCGAACCATCCTTTACAAACAACGCTCATAATAAGTGTCTGGCACAATTCATAACATAACCAACAGGAAATATAACATGCCAAGGACATATGATTAACAACAAGATGAACCCTTTGATCAGATTGTTTGCTGTTGACTGGGTAAGGAAAGGTCTAGTGGAAGGTTATTTGTTTACTACTCAAAATGGAACCTTCATCTGAATCAGCAGACTCCAATTGGATACGGATGAGCATACTATTTCACATTCATAATTTATCCGTCAAGTCCGAGGTTTTAGGTTGTGGATTTGTAAACAGTCAATATTATTTCGGCATTTCTTTATAGTTTGTAGGAAAGTTCAAGTCGAGAGCTTTGGAAAATTGAAAACTTAAAGGTTGAGTTTTTGTCCATCATTTTAGTTGAATTGTCTCTTGTTCTGATATTTCCTGTCCTTGATGTCGACACACTCTCCCTGAATTACCCAATCCTATCAATCATGAAAATTATATCTCCATACATTCTAAAGGTAAGATGAAGTTCCATATTTAAACTAGTATCAAATATTTAAAATGTGGGGAGATTTCATTTGCAACCAATTTTCGGTAAAAGTTGCGAAATATTTATAAAAATAAAAATCTTAAAAATGATCAGACATTTATTTAAATGTCGGGCGATTCTTCGTAAACCGAAAATTCGGAGTAAATCCCCAGTTTCTTCGGGAACACCCTGATGTTGTAAAGTTGATGAATTCCGCTCAGGCGAATCTCTTTGAACACGTATCCGGGGAATTGAAAAAATACTCAGTAGAAAAAATAATAATTTCTTGGTTGCAAACCCCTTACACTTGTATCAGTTGTAACTGGCTGGAATTTGGTACTATCCAAACGCCGGGGGAGGATTTGAGAATCAACAGGAAAATATTTTTTTTTCTGGAAAAAGTCCAAAAAAAGCTTACATCATTTGGGAGATTTGAAATAACAGGGTGTCCTTCTACTTAGTTTCAGATGTTTATGATAACGCGATTGAGTCAAAGTAAAAACCGTTGGATCAAACATTACACATAATCTTGGCTTGGATGTGCTGGCTTACAATATGAAAACAATGAATTTCATTTCCCACGGTTATGACAAATCCGAGGCAGATCACAAAAAAAAGAGAAAATCAAAACATGAACTGAAAATTTTTTTCTCTTTCAAAGCATGTTTTTTTAAAAGAAAAGCTTAAAGATTTCCACCTTCCCCGGACAAACCTATACTTGTAAACAATGAAAATAATTCCAGGTGAGATTTGGTTTTTAACGAATTGTCTTCTTGGAAGGTAGATTAACCAAGAAAATACAATCCACCCGTAAATTAGGGATATTGGTTCATTTATTTTTCGTTCTGCGGTCTTTTTTTTCCTCTTGTTTTACTTGGCAATGAGGACGAAAAAAAAGAGCTTTCACCGAGAAACATTCGACATTTTCCCTGTTTTGTGTCGCAAAAAATGTTTTAATTAATTAATAAAAGTAGCATTTTAAAGTGTCTGATTTGTTCTTTTTTTTTTCCGAATCAAACTCCGGATTTTAATATCCTTGGCGGGATTTTGCTACAAACAATTGATGACTTCACCGGTAAGCGCCGCAAAGACAATAGACAAAAAATCAAACGAGTCACCATTATTTTTTTTATGATTTAATTAGGAACAAAACCGGCATTTGCGTGGTTTTTATTTATCTTTGAAATCTATACCCGAAGAGGTGGGCAATTGTTCTTGTAGACACTTCAACTTGTGGTCAATTGAGGGATTGGGAGTGATGTCTATATGTATCTGTTGTTGATCCACTAAAACACTCCAACTTTCAGATAGATCAACTATGAAACAAATATCTCGCAATTTCCTTCTCATTTTTTAAAGTGTGACTTTTTTAATTTCTTTTGCAAAATTTTTTTTCCTCTGTCTGATGCGTTTTGTTCTATTTTTTTTTGGTGCAACTTGTTATTTTCTGGGTTTTCACCCGTAACTGTCCGAATCCCACCCCTTGTAAAAAAAAAAAAAAGACAATTAAACCGTAGAACAACTTTTTGAAAATAAAAACTGTCGGGTGAAGTGACAAAAATAATATTTTGCACATTCAATGCAGACAGGAAAAATAAAAAAAAAAATAAATAAAAAAGGATCTTCGGGAGGCTAGGTTTTTAGTGAATGGGGCATTTAAATCGAGACTCATATATATTAAAAACAATTACCATAAAATTTTCATCACCAACTATTTACTTTACTAACACAATTGTTTACTTTTCTATTTTATTTATTTTAATTATTCATTAATTATTCATTAACTATTCATTCATACACACACACACATACCAAATGATAAGTATGTTACAATCTTTTCCCCATTTCTGTGAGAGAGAGTCGAAAATCATCTGAGGAAAGCTTAGGGGGTGTTTTGAAATTCAGTCCATGCAACAACAAAAAAATTTTTTTTTCCTTTGGACTATTTCAGTAATAATCACAACTAATAATTGTTCACCCTTGAATTTCACTAAAGTGATGGATTAGTTCTGTTTACTTATAACATTGAATTGTAGTTTGATTTTTTTTTTGATTTTTGATTTTCAATTAGAACTTTTACCCCCTTGATTGGTTTTTTTTTCAAAAGATCTCCTCTTTCCAGAAAATCCAAGAATTATATATAACCCAAGAAAAAATACTAATAATGAATCTAGATACTGAAACTAAATCGTCCACCACAACAACCACACCAATGATTGTAAAGACTTCAAAGGAATGGGTACTTCCTCCAAGACCTAAACCAGGAAGAAAACCAGTAAAGGAGATGTCACTGGCAAACAAAACCAAAATAAAACCAAGAAAGAAGTATCAGAAGAAGTCCAACATACCGACTACAACAGATACTCCAGAGACAGTTCCAACCACAACTCAATTGAGTGACTTACATCAAGATATTAACGATGTTTCATGTATAATGAAAAACATCAAAACAATTGACTCAGAAAACTTGTCGTTAAAATCAACATTGTTATCATTGATCCACGACTACAAACATTTAAAGAATTTAGTATTGAATCCAGAAGTTATTACTTCGCTTCAACCATTAGATTCTAATGTTCATAAACGATCATACACTGAAGTCAAGACTACTAATGAAATCACAACAACCACTAATGAATTTGACAAATTTATTAATATCGATGTAGACACGGATGATCTTCATAAAAAGTCAAAATTAACTTCAGAATTTTTCGATCCTATTGAATCCGATATGGAAATTGATTTTGATGATGAATATGAGTACAATATATTAATGACTCTGCCTACATTGTCTACCTCAGAACTTTCACGAACCACATCTCCTTATAGTTCTGATTTTGAAAGTAATTCATTAATGTCGTCCTTGACCAGATCAACTACAGTTTCCTCAACAATGAGTTTTGATAAACCAAAATTTACAAACAAGTTTTTTGAATTACCAAAATATGAAGAAGAGCAAGAAGAATTTGAATACAGTTTTAAATTCGATGAATTGATGAACAACAGTAAGAATGATCAATATAATATGATTACTGATTTTTTGGAAGAAAAGTTGATCACTAATGATATTGAATATTACACTGCAGTACCTGCTGCAACTACTGCATCATCTGATAATGACCTCATTTGGTGATTGTTACATTTCCATTTTCCACCCCCGTGTAACTGCAAAAAAAGAAAAAAAAAATAACGAGAGATTTTCTAAGGAATCTCATCGCAAATACCCCCCCTCCCCTAAATCCCCCGGTCATTCTTCCACGGCTCTTTAAAGCGATGACATTTTTAATCCCCACGTCACCACACATACACATGCACCAACATACACCCCCACTTATTTATTAACTTATTTATTCCGGTTTACGATTTTACATACATTGACATTTTATGCTTTATTTTTTGTTTTATATTTTTTTTAATTTTTTTATACACTATACTTCGGGCTGTTCCGGTTTGCCCAGCCTTTTTTTTTTAATTTATTTATGTTGACGATAGTTTTTATGGGTCTTGTTAAAGTTTTTATATAAAAAGAATATGTAAATTACTACCTAAATACAAAAGGAGTTTTGATTTTAGTAAATTGTAATGTGTTAATTTTAATCCATTATGCATCGGTAGTAACTATGGAAATATCGGTAAATCTTGAATTCCAGATTATTTTTCCATGTTTGGAACTCATGTCGCAACTTTTTTTACACCCCCCAAATATGTCTAGACTTTCTTACCCCTTAGTTAATTCTACTAATTGCTTTACCTCCATTAATTACACTATCGATATTTTGTAAAGATTTAGTGGCAGTATAATCGAAATTTTCCACAGTAGCTGCACCAACATGGGGAGTTAATACAACATCTTCTCTATTTAATAATTCCTTGTGTATTTTTGGTTCTTGTTCAAATACATCTAATCCCGCAAATAAGATTTTTCCCGATTTAAGCCCATTTACTAATGCTTGTTCATCAATAACAGTACCTCTACCAATATTGATGATTCTAAATGGATTCTTCATTGTTTCAATAACATCTTTGTTAATTAAATGGAAAGTTTCAGGAGTTCCGGGACATGCTATAACAATTAAATCGGCATTGGGAACATCTTCAATTTTGGAATGGTATGTCACGGGGTATCCTAACAGGTTTTCTTCTTCTAATGAAAGTTTATTTCTTTTAATATAAGTTACATTCATTCCAATATCATTTAATCTTTTCCCTATACATTGACCAATTTTACCAAATCCAATAATAGCAACATTATGTCCCCTAGGTGATAAACATCCACGATTATTAATATAATGTCCAAAATGATAAGCATCATCTTCAGGTAAACTTGTAGGTTTACCAGTAAGGACATTAAATTCACCTGAAGAAAGTTGATGTCTGATTTTTATTGTATGTTGCACGTTTTTCAATTCAGAATACATATGGAATTGACGGAAACTAGTAAGAGCATTAAACAATACTAATTCAGCCACCGGTTCAGCTGCCCCATCAGAAGGAACATTGGTCATAATAATGCCATGTTTAGCTAATACATCAGCATCTTCATGATCATACCCTACTGAACATAAGGCAACAATTTTTAAACTAGATGGAGCATATTCAATAACAGAACGGAATCCACCTAGAGGGAGGAATCCTAACCAAGCAGCATAAATGGCGACAATATCTTTGAAATCAGTTTTAAGTTTGTCGATTAAATCTGCATGAGTAGTTAAAGTATAGAATATACATTCATATTTCGATTGAAATTGAATGAATTCGGGAAGGGAACGATTAAGTTCTCCAATGAATAACACTTGAGGTTTTGTCATTGTTCGTGTGTGGATGTGTTGTAGATTGTCTAACAGGTCGTCGTTGACTTGAACTATTTAAAGTGAAAAATTTGGCGAGGCTTTTCTTCGATTTCCCAATTGGGATCGGATATAATTACTGCAAAAAAGAGGGGATACAAAAAAATGCCTTACATGTATTCAAACAAGAAACAATAGGTTACCACACTATTCAGGGATTTACAAAGTAATATACTATCTTATTGCCAATATCTACTTAAATCTATTAAGTATAAAATAATTCTCATTCAAAACAACTTCATGTAAATTTTCAAATTTCCCAGTAAGTAAAAGAAATTCAACGTCTAAGCCCTTATTCTTGACATTTTTATAAACTCGATCAAACTCCTGCAATCCATATTCTTTAAATCTTGAATTCGATCGTATACAACTCCAATATATCTTATTAATGGACCTATTTTGATATTTCAATATTTCAAATATACGTAAACTCAGACTTTCATAATAATTCCCTAATATTTTCAAATAGAAACTTGTCAAACTATTTGGTTTCAATTGATAAACAATCTTATCAAATCTAATATTGGGGGAAATTATAGCAAATTCTTGAATTGACAGTAGTCGTGTTGCTATATTTGTCAACCCATCTATTGATGGAGGAGGATACATCAAATTAAATTTAAGTTCAAGTGAATGAACTTCTCCCAAATTAAAGATATTACATATATGACTTAACATCGTTGGAGGTTCACGAAATTCAAGTGACAAATCACGAATGGATAATTTATCTTCAAAATTATTAAACATACTAGAAGTTCCATTAACAATTTTAATGGATTTCAATCGTTTAAATAAAGGGAGTAATTTCGTTTCATTACCAGTAATAGTCAATTTCTCAGTGGTATAATTAAACTCAGTAATCGTAAATTTAAACCATTTTGAAATGTAAAATCTATGATGCACCATACCTTTATATTCATTTTCAATATAAATCTTTGGTATTGAACTAATCAAATCTTGTAAATCTGGAGATATTCCATAATTGGTAAATATCACAATTGAATTAACAAGGGAAAACTCTTTCATAGTTAACAATTGTTTAAATTTATGCCATTGATTAATAACAGTATATTTAAGATAGAATGGGGTAACAACATCTGAAGAAATAACCACAGGATCTCCATTGTTCACATATATTGAATTAAATAATCTCTTAGTCCCCACTATATAAAAACTCCAATTTATAATTCGTACTTGTAAAACACTAATTTGATTTAAATATCCTAATATTTCATAAATTATTTCATCAGGTAAATCTAGAATTGAAAGTCGAGGAATTGACATTGAGTATAAACATAGAAACTGGAAAATAATGAATATCGAAAGTAAAATCAATAGCATTTATATATAGCAAAAAATTTTATTCTAGCAATCTTAAGTAATCTAAGCAGATCTAAGATTCATTTGTAAACTTCGGAGTTATTTTTTACCCCGCACAAAACAGTCAAGGGATGACCAGAAACAAATGGGGGCTGACATCATTGTCTACACATAATAAAAGATCTAGAATCAATATCAATAAATAATCAAGGGGATATAGAAACTACTTATCTTATCAGATTACAAGAGGTGTTCCTGGTTTATGACGGTTTTGTTTTTGCGACATAAAAATCTGGTTGCAAAATTACCTGTCAAAGTTGACGTTTTTCTGGAGTAGAGAGAAAAAAAGGACAATAAAATTTCAAACTATATTGTACAATAGAAATATATGTTAAACCAGAATTTGATTTATAAAGTTTGCCGGTTACTTGATGTGCTTGTCTATTTAAAGTAGTAGAATATTGACACCAATTTCTAATTGATGGGATTATGTGATTTATAGCTGTTGATATGTCTGTTTCCATATTACCTTGATCCCCTGAAGTAAATACATCAGAACTATGACATTATCTATCACACCTAATCTCAAACTGGAGTACATTACAATGTGATTCATTCTCATTAGATGGTTTCATATTATGGTAAATAATCGTGAATCAAAGTAATATGCATTAAATGTCAATGATCGAACATTATGGGGAACTTTACGTGAAATTTGTTGATTTAATAAAATTTCTTCATAATTACCTTTTAAAAATCCTGATTTGAGTAGAATGGTATATCCCAGGTTATCAAAATAACCCCAAAAGAAAATGGAACTTGCAATGAAAGCAACCGCTTGAATTAGAATAAGGGCTTTCCAAAATCTATTGAACTTAATTAAACTAATTAAATCAAAAACTCTAGTAAAGGATTTAATAATTTTAGTAAAATCAATTTTAGGTCAAGGTTTGGGTTTGTCTTAAACATAGGGGGATTGCTTTTTTTAGCTTTCCAATTCTATGTTGCTTGAATTGTAAGTCATTATGAATATACAGCTTCTAGTGAAAGGGTTATAATAAAAAAAAGCAAACAGTTTTGTTTATAGTGTATTCTAAAATGTTATGCTTAATATATCTTCTAGTGTAAATGAGATTTGTAATGCTAAATAAGTTTCCCCACGATTCATGTTTAATCGAAACAAGCAAATGGTCGCAAATGTAACAACAGGTATATATGGAATTAAAGGATATATCTATAATCCAATTGAAACTATTTATTTTAAGAATATTATTCCAAACAAACTTAATATAATTGCACCAATCAAACCACTGATAAACCCAAAAATAACTAACCAGGCCAACATATTCTATAGTTCCAAAACCTTGAATCCATGGTAGTATCTGACTAAACTTGCTTCTAAATTGAACTTCACAAAATACCACCACAAGAATTAATGGAGTAAAACACTCATCATTAATTATTAAACCACAAATCAAATTTAAAGGACAAGGTTCAAACGTAGATACCAATTGTATAATACAAAGAATTAAATCAAAACCAGACAATATTAGAAAAATAGTCTTCACAAGATCTACCTAAATCAACTCGCGATCAAATATATTAAGTTGACAAACTATTCTGTGATTCAGTATATTTAAATTAGTAGACAAATAACACCATTCTGAAATTGGTGGAGCTTTCTGCATAATCAATGACAAGTCAACAACGGGGGAATCATTAATTTTATTTGCAAAATCAAGAGGGGAAATCCTTTCAATAAAAACACATTCCACTCGACATGAAGTATCACATTTAATATTCAATTTAAGGGGATTACATTGCTGTGTAACATAATATGAAATATTTATTGATGATAACCTGGAATCAAAACTTATTGAAGAATTATCTGAGTTTTGTTGGTTCGAGAAAATTTCTTCAAAGTTTTCTCTTATACAACCTGAATTAAGTTGAACAGCAAATCCTCTATTGTAATAACCCCAAAAGAAAATACAACTTGCGAGGAAAAGAGTGGCTTGTAATTAGAACAACCTTGTCCATAATTTACTATAGTCATACACATAAAACCATTTACATGCAGAATATATCTTGAAAGATTTGTAACTTTGTTTCTTGTCTTTTTCATTCGTAGTTTCCATTATAGTTGGTTAATTAAGTAGAAAATATTATAGAATTGAAAAGTGTAGAGAATCAAATGGTAAATAAATTCGTGACAGTTCTAATATTTAAGGCAACTATAAGCTTTTAAATTAATCTTATCCTCGCATGTAGTTTTTTTGCAACCATAATGCCAGGTCGTGTACTTTTCCCCAATTTAACACGTCAGTGATATTTTCTGAAAAATCCTGGAGAAGGTCAAAACAGGGACAGAAAAAAAATGACACTTTTATATAAAGGGAAGGTGATTCCTCTACAAATTAATTCCGTGACATTTTCTAATATAAACAATTATGGATAATATTGCCCAATTTTTTGAATTTCCAGTGACCATTCCTAATCAAAGAAAAGTTGATCAAGTGATTACTGCAGGTACGATAATTAATGCGATTGTATCGATTAGTTTTGGACTTTATACTGATTCCTTAGCAAATCTTTATATAGCATTTGGAGCTCAGTTGGTTTTATTGATGCTTATAATTAGTCCTAATTGGTTATTTAAATCTGAACCTAACCTTGAATGGTTAAAGATTAAGATTTGAACAAGTTGCTATATTTAATTTGGCTAGAATATTTTTGAAGCAAGCCAAAAAAAAAAGAAATATGTTTAATGTGTGAACGTTGACTTAATTTCGGTTCAACCTTACTTTGGTTATATTTTTGCACGAAAAAAAAATATTCCCGAAAGTTTCTCCTCCACCCGCCCCACACATCCACTTAATAAACAATATCACTAGAGTAACGGTTTCTTCGGTTGGGTATAAATTCCCAACGGTTTCAACTTATTTCCATTTCCAAAGTTTTTTTTTTCTTTCAACTTTTTATTTCTTTAGCATATTTTTTTTTTAATATATTTTACCTTCACATATGACTGTTGATTTTCCTAAATCAGAATCCTTATTTTTGGGATTTGATCTTTCTACTCAACAATTGAAAATTATTGTAACTAATGAAAAATTAGTGGCTTTAAAATCTTATAATGTTGAATTTGATGTTGCATTTAAATCAAAATATGGTATCACCAAGGGTGTTTTATCAAATAAAGAAGATGGTGAAGTTGTTTCTCCCGTTGGTATGTGGTTAGATTCTATTAATCATGTTTTCGATCAAATGAAACAAGATGATTTCCCCTTTAATCAAGTTGTGGGTATTTCAGGATCTTGTCAACAACATGGTTCAGTTTTTTGGTCTCATGAAGCTGAAAAATTATTAAATGGGTTAAACAAAGAACAAGATTTATCAAGTCAATTACAAGATGCTCTTTCCTGGGATAAATCTCCCAATTGGCAAGATCATTCTACACATGAAGAAAGTAAAGCATTTGTAGAAGCTATTGGTCGTGAAGAATTGGCAGAAATTACTGGTTCAAGAGATCATTTAAGATTTACTGGTTTACAAATTAGAAAATTTGCTACTAGATCTCATCCTGAGAAATATGCCAATACTTCAAGAATTTCATTAGTTTCTTCATTTATTACTAGTGTTTTACTAGGAGAAATTACCGAATTAGAAGAATCTGATGCTTGTGGTATGAATCTTTATGATATTAAATCTGGGGATTTTAATGAAGAATTATTAGCCTTGGCTGCTGGTGTACATCCCAAAGTTGATAATATTAGTAAAGAAGATCCTAAATATACTACCGCAATTGCCGAAATCAAGACCAAATTAGGTAAAATTTCTCCAATTACATATAAATCCTCAGGTTCAATTTCTTCATATTTTGTTGAAAAATATAATCTTAATCCAAAATGTCAAATTTATTCCTTTACTGGAGATAATTTAGCAACCATTTTATCCTTACCTTTAAAACCCAATGATTGTTTAATTTCATTAGGTACTTCCACTACAGTTTTATTAATCACCAAGAATTATCAACCTTCTTCACAATATCATTTATTTAAACATCCCACGATACCTGATGGATATATGGGTATGATTTGTTATTGTAATGGATCCTTAGCCCGAGAAAAAATTCGAGACGAAGTTAATGAATATTATAAAGTGGAAGATACCAAATCTTGGGATAAATTTAGTGAAATATTAGATAAATCAACTAAATTTGATAATAAATTAGGTATTTTCTTCCCCTTGGGTGAAATTGTTCCTCAAGCTAAAGCCCAAACTATTAGAGCAGTCTTGGAAAATGGACAAGTTATTAAAGTAGGATTAGATACTCATGGATTTGATGTTGATCATGATGCTCGTGCTATTGTTGAATCTCAAGCTTTAAGTTGCAGATTACGCGCTGGACCTATGTTGAGTAAATCTACTGATTCTGCCAATACTTCTCCCGAACCAGAACATGTTAATTTAAGACAAGTTTACAGTAATATTGTCAATACATATGGAGAATTATATACTGATGGAAAGAAACAAACATTTGAATCGTTAACTGCTAGACCCAATAGATGTTATTATGTTGGAGGTGGATCAAATAATCTTAGTATTATTTCTAAAATGGGATCAATTTTAGGTCCTGTGAATGGTAATTATAAAGTTGAAATTCCTAATGCTTGTGCTTTAGGTGGTGCTTACAAGGCAAGTTGGAGTTTTGAATGTGAACAAAAGGGGAAATGGATTAATTATGGCGAATATATCAACCAATTGTTTAAACAATTGGATTCATTTGAAGTTGAAGATAAATGGGTGGAATATTTCGATGGAGTTGCCTTGTTGGCTAAAATGGAAGAAAATTTCTTACAATAAATAGCATTTTTAATAGATACCTTTGAAAGAGAGCTTTTGTAGTTATATGTAGTCGACGCTACCAATTCATCGAATTTTGATATTTGCGAAAAAAATTTACCAGATCTGAAGACAGAGTTTGATCATGTAGACAATGTTTAGATCCAGTTTAAGAATATACAGGAGACAACTATCGACTCTTCTCAAGAAGAACCCTAACCAGTTGAAACTTTCCGATGTTAAACATCCCCAAATCAATCAAGACGATGTCAGTTCAAGAATTCTTTTAATTCAATCAGTTAATCAATCAAATAATGAATCAAAGCAAGAACTACTCAACGAGTTAATCCGTGATTTTTCAATATATTTCAAATTAAAAGCTGATGATTATACTAGTAACGAGATATTAAAACGGATTATTGAAGTTAATCCTGGGAGAGTTACTTCTTCAATTGAATTGTTTAAATTATATTCCCCGAATTTAAATCAAATTAGTCCAGAGTTGGTGAAGGTGGTCTTGGGGAAATTAGTTAATGGCGAGACTGTTGATTCAGAATATGTTATTGATGAATCTGGGTTGAATGATTTACAAAGTTTGCTTAAGGAACATGTGAAGGATATCACTGGTTATGAAAGTGAGATTGAAGAGATGTTGAATAAATTGATTGAGAATAAGTGTTTTGGAGCGATTGAAGAGTTGGTTGATAACTTGTTAACTATTGAATTTATGCAAAGATTTATTAAATCGTTGAATGATGAGGAAATAAACAATTTTCCCTTCTTGCTCATATTTGAAAAATTATTTTATCAAGATCCCACATTGTTAACGGGAGATGAATACACTCGAGCATTAGACATTATAAACTTCAAGAGTCTCAACACCCAACTCAACCTGAAGATCCTTGATTACATCAATCAATCCAAAATAGACATCGAAGCAGGTAATTTACCCTTGAGGGTAAAAATCCTTGAATGTCTCGGTATAGCCAATGATAATATTGAAATTGCTCTTGAGAAATACCATCAATATAGAACTCATGCAACTTATGGTCTTCAAATCGTAAGCACAACATTAGTGAAAGTATTTGGATATCAAGCTATCAACCAAGACAAACATATATATTCTACAATTGCCCTGACTTTAGTTCCTCAAGATACCATTACTGTAAAAATCTTACAAACATTGATTATAACTCAAGGATATTTTGAAAAAGATTCAGCATTGGACTTGTTTAACGATTATGTAAATCAGGTATCAGGTGAAGTAAACTCAAGTAGAAGATCAAGTAAAGGATTATTAACTGAAGCTGTGATTCTCTCATATTTACAAAACAATGATCGTAGCTTTGCTCAATTAATCTTTGATAAAGCTGTCACTAATAAGGTAATTTCCGATGAATATGAAATTGCCGCAGTGAAAAAGGTATTTAAAGTATATGGTGACTCATTTGTTGAAAGTGATGATTGGTCAAAGGCGAAAATTAATATGAAAAACTATGTGTTGAATTATTTAAAGAATTTATAAGAAGCATATATATAAAGACACATCAAGCAATATCCGATATCTCTCGTTTGAGCCGCACAGCATCAGTGACTAATGTAAGTTTTTTTTGCCGCAAGTGAGTCACAGTTATATGCAGGAAAGTAATTTATTCTACAGCTGGGATTAAGCACCCTGAACTATAAAAAGTGGACTCATTGGCGGTAATTTTTCAAAAAAACTTTATTCCTTTTAAATATACACACACAACACATAATGTCACAACCAGTTATAATTCATTTAAGAGCAGAAACCAAGCCATTGGAACATAGAGCTGCTTTAACTCCTACCACCACCAAGCAATTATTAGATGCTGGATTTCAAGTATATGTTGAAGAATCTTCTCAATCAATTTTCACCACCAAGGAATATCAAGATGTTGGGGCAACAATTGTTCCTGAAGGTTCATGGAAGACTGCTCCTGCTGATCGAATTATCTTGGGATTAAAGGAATTACCCGAAGAAGAATTCCCCTTGATTCATGAACATATTCAATTTGCTCATTGTTATAAAGATCAAGGTGGTTGGAAAGATGTATTGAGTAGATTCCCTGCCGGTAAAGGAACTTTATATGATTTGGAGTTTTTGGAAAATGATCAAGGTAGAAGAGTAGCTGCCTTTGGGTTTTATGCTGGTTTTGCTGGTGCTGCAATTGGTGTTTTAGATTGGGCTTTCAAACAAACTCATAGTGATGAAGAAAACTTACCTGGTGTTCAACCATATCCCAATGAAGATGCTTTGATTAGTGATGTTAAGAAGGAATTGGAAAAGGCTGTTGCTAAGAATGGTGGTGTTTACCCTACTGCATTGGTTATTGGTGCTTTAGGTAGATGTGGTTCAGGTGCTGTTGATTTTTTCAAGAAAGTTGGTATTCCTGAACTGAATGTTGCTAAATGGGATATGGCAGAAACAGCTAAAGGTGGTCCATTCCAGGAAATTGTTGAAAGTGATATTTTCATTAATTGTATTTATTTGTCACAACCAATTCCCCCATTTATTGATTTTGCTAGTTTGAATGTTGAAGATAGAAAATTAAGAACAATTGTTGATGTTTCTGCTGATACTACAAATCCACATAATCCAATTCCAGTATATACCATTGCTACTGTATTCAATGATCCAACTGTACTTGTGGAAACTACCAAGGGACCTAAATTATCAGTATGCTCTATTGATCATTTACCAAGTTTATTACCAAGAGAAGCTTCTGAGTTTTTCTCTAGAGATTTAATGCCTTCATTGTTGGAACTACCAAATAGACATACTGCTCCAGTTTGGGTTAGAGCCAAAGAATTATTTGACAAACATGTTGCAAGATTATAGTTTAATTCTTTTTCTATATATTATATAACGTTTTTATTCTAAAGTTACAGTGACTTTTGTCCTCTTCTTCTTGTTGCCCTTCTTTTTCTTACCTTTCATAATTCGTTGTATTTCTTCACCTTCAGTTTCATATTCTGATTCACTAACATTACCACTGTCAGTTCCTTGCATGTCTTCTAATGAAGTAAATCTTCGTTTCATAGTATCCATTTTTTCAATAGATTCTGGAGAAGTCACGACACAATTTAAACGCTCACCTGTGTCATAGATGGCCACTTGATCACGTAATTGAAGGTTCCAGACAACTATTTTACCATCAGAAGATACTGATACTAATAAAGGAACTTGTTCTGAATAGAAGGAAATTCCCTTGATTCTATTTGTATGACCTCTTAGTTCAAATTCTGGTGTGAGTAATTCAGGTTTGGAATCTATCACCTTCTCTTCATCTTCTTCTACAGTAGATACTATTTGTTTTTGGAAATCATAAAATTCAATAACTCCATTACCTAATCCAACAACTATCCATTCTTTATCTTCAACTTTAATAATATCAATACACATTAAAGTTGAAGAGAATTTCACTTTTTTAACAATCTTTGCAGAAGATGTCTTGTATACTAATAATTGATTCAATAACCCTACAACAAACCAATTCCCATCTAAACTCCATTTGACAAATTCTCCCAGTTGTCCTAAATGATCTTTACCTTTAATCTTCAACACAGCTGCCTTTTTCGCAGTCATTAAATTCCATAATCTAATCGTTTGATCTTGAGATACAGAAATTGCCACTTTCCCACTAGGATGAATTGCCAAATCATTAATTCTTCCAGTGTGTCCCTTTAAGATTCCAAAAGTTTCCCAATCTTTAGTTCTCCATATTATAATTCTTCCATCTTCTGACCCAGACAAGAGCCATTTACCTGATTTATCAAAGGATTCATTAGGATCATCATGTCCTTCA
The DNA here is from genome assembly GCA_002911495.2 of Spathaspora sp. UFMG-CM-Y285. NCBI lineage: Eukaryota > Fungi > Ascomycota > Pichiomycetes > Serinales > Debaryomycetaceae > Spathaspora > Spathaspora sp. UFMG-CM-Y285. The sequence continues at coordinate 15,764 of PPUV02000023.1, forward strand.
CTTGAGAATTTCAATGTGGTGATTGTACCATTATGAGAAAGCAAATGACCCAATTCTTTACGTTTTTGTAAATCATAAATACGAATATGTTCATCATTTGATCCTGTAACTAAATATCTTTTAGCTAAATCTATTGATTTTATTGATAAAGCATGAGCTTGAAAATGAAAGATTGGTTGGAAAACGGGGTCTTTAGTACCATTAGGATCAAGGATTAGTGAAACACAAAGAAGATTATGTTCATATGATCCCACAAAGATTCTAAAGTGAATGGTGGAGGTGGAAACAGGTTTAGGAACTGATGTGGTTGTAGTAGAACCTTTAAGCGAGGATTTAATAGTTGTAGTAGAACTATCTTTCTCTTCAATTGTAACTTTCTTAGCCATGTTTGAAGGGAATACTAGTAAAAACTTCTGGTTGAAAAATAGAAAGAAATCTTTGAGATGAGGTTGGGACGTATTTTTTTTTTCTCTCTTTCGTACCACCAAACAGTTACGTCGCGCCGGTTGTACCAGATTTTCTGTCAACAAAAAACTTGCAACAGATCAACCAAGACATAAACATACAAGTTACACCATACACACCACACACATATACAAGTACAATTGACATCATGGTGAATCAGAAAACACCCCTGCAACACAACTCAACCCTCTTTATATCCCCTGTATTGTCAAGAAAACAAGAACTATTAATAACCCCACCAAATCCTAATCCTAATCCTAATCAACAACCACAATCTCATTTCTTTGAAACTCCAGGATCTTCTTTCTTTAATTTATCGAAAGATCTGTCAAGATACACAAATTCTATTGTTGGTAATAAGGATGAACCACTTACACCTGTTGAGAAACTTCGACTATGGCGACATGATGCATTAATGCAACATCAATATACAACAGCAGAATTTATTGGGGATAAAATCTTGAATTTAACCAATGATGCTAATGATGCATTTTGGTTAGGTCAAGTTTATTTTCAAACAGGGAATTATTTACATGGGAAGAATTTACTTATTTCAAAACCCGAATTTGAAAAAAATATTGGGTGTAGATATTTAGCCGGATATTGTTTAATTAAATTGGAAATGTGGGGGGATGCCCTAGATTTAATTGGGGAAACAAATCCATTTACTAAAGATGATAATTATCAAGTTAGAAGTATAGATGGAGGGATTAAACTTGAAGCTTCAATGTGTTATTTACGAGGATTAATTTATGCGAACCAAAATAATTTTGATCGTGCTAAAGATTGTTTTAAAGAAGCAGTATTGATTGATGTTAAATGTTTTGAAGCATTTGATCAATTGATTAGTAATAATTTAATGACTCCTTCTGAAGAATGGGATTTTATTGGGAATCTCAATTATCGAGATGCTGATGATAATGAAGAATTAATTAAATTATTGTATACTACAAGATTAAGTAAATATTTAAATGTGGAAAAATTCAATGAAGCCGAACAGTTACTTAAAGAGGAATATGAACTTGGGGAAAATAATGATGTGTTGTTAAGTCGGGCAGATTATTTATATGTTCAATGTAATTTTGATGGTTGTTTATCAATATGTGAGAAAATCTTACTTCAAGATCAATATAATTTTAATATAATTCCCAATTATTTAAGTTGTTTATATGAACTTGGAGGGAAAAATAAATTGTTTTTGTTAGCTCATAAACTTGCCGAGAATCATCCCACAAATGCTATAACTTGGCTTGCGATAGGTACATACTACCTATCAATAAATAAAATCATTGAAGCGAGAAAGTTTTTCAACAAGGCAACATTATTGAATCCTAATTTTGGTCAAGCGTGGATCGGATTTGCTCATACGTTTGCTGCTGAAGGTGAACATGAACAAGCAATTTCCGCATATGCCTTTGCTGCAAGGTTATTCCCAGGGACTCATTTACCTAATTTATTTCTTGGAATGCAACATTTACAAATGAATAATTTAAATCTTGCAGAAGAATATCTTTCTGCTTCATATCAAATCTGTAATTCTGATCCCTTATTATTAAATGAATTGGGAGTGATTCATTTTCACAAGAGTCAGTTTGACAAAGCTGAATTATTCTTTCATGAAGCTTTAGATGCAGCAAAATATTTAAATTCTGATTCTAAAACTTGGATTTCAATTCATGCTAACCTCGGTCACGTGTACCGTCGAAATGGTGAGCCATATAAGGCATTAGATTGTTTTAATCAAGTATTAAAGATAAGTAATGGGACAAATGATAGTAATATTCTTGCTGCTATTGGATTAATTTATTTAAAATTGGGGAAACTTTTCAAACTGATTGATATTTTACATGATGCATTAGCTATAAGTCCTGATGATCCTATTGCTAATGATTTATTAAAACGAGCATTAGAAGCCAATAAAGAGAATGGAAGTGTTTTCATTGAAGAAATTGGAGCCAATGTTAGAGAGTCACCATTGTTAGCAAAAACAAGAACAAAACAAGTAGATCCATCATTACTTGCAGAAGATTTGAAACGAGGTCAAGAATCGAGTGATGAAGATGAAGATATAATGGATATAGAAAGTGAATAATGTGTAATCTGGGGTATTAGATCTTAAAAAATATCTTAAAATTGGAAACCAATTACACATTAGATATGTTTGATTTCGTGACGTTGTTGTGCATTTCCTAATTAGGAAATATAATCGATTAACTTGCATTGTTATGATCTTTTTGTACCTGGTTGCTTTTGTGGTGTTTACAAATATTGACGAGAAGGACTTGATCTATTAATAGATAGGGTGTTGCTAAGTTGGATCTGTTATGTAACACCAGCCCTGATCCACAAATTACCAATTTAACCTTTTTTTTTCAACAAACTTAAACTTATTCGGAGTTCAAGTAAAAGTGGGGGGTACAAATAGGTATCTTGCGAAAACACTCAACAACATGACATAAAATGAAAACAAAAACATCGTCACAAAAGGTAAAAAAAATTCCCTGATGTGACAAAAGATTTGTTTTCTGAAGTTTCAAAGGAAAACAAACAAACAAAGTAACAACGACAACACAAAGTGTTTTCACATGGCTGAAGGATGTGTGTATTTCCATGCAAGAGAAGTCATCAAAACAACGTCATACATATATATGGTTAATCAAAAAGAAAAATATACGGAATATCAAGGTGATTCTTACATATATATCTCGTATCTATGCAACTGTAGTGCCTTGTGAATAAATTACTGGTTGTAACTTTAAAAAATCTCACGATGTTTTTTTTGGCTTTTTATTGTTTACTTTTTTCCTCTCTGTTCGCATCACTTTCTTTGTTTTCCCCCTTTTTGGGTTTGGTTGTAAATCCCTTTAAGATTTATTGTCTTTTTAGATGGTAAAAGGAATCAACTCTTGAGTTTTTTCCTTTTTTGACTTTCCTATATATTTCTTCTTTCTTGCATATTACTACATATATATACTACCACTTGATGATTCAATGAGTACTCATACTATAAACACAATATCAACAGCAACAATGACAGCAACAAATACAACACCCACACCCACACCTACACCGACAACAGGTCTTGCTAAAGATTGTAAAATATTGTGTATAAATTTTAATCAAGATCAAGGATGTTTTGCTATTGGTCATGAATCAGGATTTCTTGTATATAATACTAATCCTATAGATTTACGAGTTAAACGAAATTTTCCTACAAGTACTAGTACAGGCAGTGGGATTGGTCATATAAGTATGCTTCATCGGACCAATTATCTTGGATTAATAGGTGGTGGTAAATCACCTAAATTCTCCCCCAATAAATTAGTCATTTGGGATGATTTAAAACGAAAAGTTAGTTTGAATTTAGAATTTGATACACCAGTTATAAATGTATTATTATCAAGAATTCGAATTATCGTTGTATTAAAGGATAAGATTATTGTTTATGGATTTCAAGCACCTCCTAAAATGTTATTTAGTTATGATACTATAGAGAATGATACCGGTATTGCTGATTTAGCTAGTGTTAGTAATAGTGTTGGTAATTCAAGTGCATCAATCTCATCAATTTCATCAAATAATAGTAATTCCAATACCACCAAATATCAAACTCTTGCATTTCCAGGTAGATCTATAGGACAAATACAAATTGTTGATGTGGGACAAAATGTCATCAATATAATTAAAGCCCATAAACTGAAATTACAATGTATTACCTTGAACAAGACTGGGACATTGATTGCATCAGCCAGTGTTACGGGAACAATAATTCGAATTCATTCAACGCATAATCCGGTATTATTATATGAATTTAGAAGAGGATTAGATCGAGCTATTATAACGTCAATGAAATTTTCTCCCGATGATACAAAATTGGCTGTGCTTAGTGACAAACAAACATTACATATTTTTAATATTGGCGAAAATAATAATCGACATCATTTATTAAATAGGATGAATATACCTTTACCACAATATTTTAAAAGTACTTGGAGTTTTTGTTGTGTTAATACAAATCAATATCATTTACATAGTGTTGAATCAGATGAAGGAGTTATAGGTTGGAGTGGAAATGATTGTGTTATTATAATTTGGAAGATTAAACGTATTTGGGAGAAGTATGTCATTGTAGAAACGAAAATAAATGAACTTCCAACATGGGAAATTGTTCGAACAAGTTGGAAAAGTCTTGAGAGTGAGTGAGTGAGTGAGCGAATAATATATATAAGTTTCTAATCAACAATTTCACATAATAAAGGTTCAAAGAATTGAATTTCTCGATCTTGTTTGTTTATCTTGTCCCATTTCTTACCATGGAAATTTCGTACAAATCGTTGAGCATCATGCAGATGATGGAATTTAATCAACAGAAGATTTGTTTCATTTTGTAAATCTTTAATAATATATTTATTTGATTGGAAATTATAATCCCAAAGTAATCGTTGTAAAATCCAAGGTTGTAAATTAAATGGTAAATTTCGAACTCTAACAATTTTATTTCGATCTTCACAAGAGAGAAGTTGAAGTAGTAAGTTGTAATTGTCTTGATTTTGGGGTATTTTGTCTATTAAATTGATGTATTCTTGATTTATATATCCACTTGACATATTCAGTAAAGTATTCTTATCAATATTGACAAATTTAAATTTTAGATGTATTCCATTAAGCAATTTTGTAGTAGTTTCATGTACATATATACAAGCATGTAATTTCAGAGGAAACACAAGATAATAAGCATTATTAAATGATAAATCTTGGGGATTTCTTGATTTAACCATATTCAAGGGAACAGGAGTCAGACGGAACTCTTGACGATATAAAGAATTTCTAGGGAATATACGTAAGAAATCTTGTTTGGTTAGAAATGAATTAAAACAATTGAATTTTAGAATATTGGATTTGGCATGATATTTCTCAAGTAATTGTTCTGTGTCTACTTGTAGTGGTTGATTGACTAATTCTGGATATGGTTGTTCAATGGGTGTTGTTTGTTCATATAAGGTTTTTGTTAATCTTGTTGTAGTTGGTCCTACTTTGGGTGCGGTTTTAGAATATAGAATATTCATTAATCTATTGGAAGCTTCACTTGGTAGTTTACTCATAGTGAGGGGGAGGGGGGGGGTGGCAGGGTGTGGTACTTAACAGGCTAAGAAGAGGTACGAAATTGATCTGAAAAAAAAATAGTACCAGATGAACGAGGGATAAAGAGAGACGAAAGAGACAGGTACATAGAGAGAAACAGAAAAAGAAACAGAAACAGAAAAAGAAACAGAAACAGAAACAGAAACATAAACATAAACGTAAACATAAACAGTAGCAGAAATGTGTATACGTAATAAGTTTAAACTAGTTAGAGATCCAGTTACAAGTTACCAATATACAAGCAGAATAACCAAGAAGTAACCACACCCTTACCACCCACCTACCACTACCCAAATGTGGCTCCATATTTTTGTATAACAGTTACTCTCTCGGACTGTAACATCGGGAATTGAAGGGAAAGACAGAAAAACTAAAAATTTTTTTTTCTCCGTAAATTTTTTTTTTTTTGGTTAATTTTCGAATGGGAGAATCTTTTTCGTCTTTTTTTTTTTATAAATTTATTTCTGTGATTCTTTTATCAAAAAATTGCCACTGACAACTGAAGAAAACTACACAACCCCCTTTACTTCATCCACCACTCCTAACAAGAGCTAACAACAAACTACCCTGTCATATGGTGACGTTATAAAATAACACCATACTTTAAACCATTATTATTCCTGTAAATATTGAAACGCTTGTACATATTATTATCCCAATTCTTCTCTTTTACCAATACAACCAACAAAAGAGATAGAAAAAGACATACTCAAACCCAGATACAGATACAGATACAGATACAGACATAGACTTACTGACACAGTTAAGAAGCAGACACCGGAAATCTCACAAGACATCACATACTCCAAGTTCACAACCCATTCATTTTTTTTATTTTTATTTTGTCAAACACCAAGAAAAAAAGAAGGCACTAAAAAAAAACAAAAGAAAAAGAAAAAAAAACTGAAGGTAACATAAATAACACCACTTAACTGAATTATTTCCAAAACTTTAGATTACTCCTATTGTACACATTACTATTAGAAACTTTCTCAAACATGCCTTCAGAAACTATTTGGTCAAGTGCAAATACTTCACCAATTCAGTCAAATACAAATTTAGCCAATTCTCAATATAAATCAGTATTAGATCAAGTTGATCCAGAAGTTGCCAAACTTTTCTCAGATAATCCTTTGGATTCATTAACTACAACTAGAAGATTTTCCTTTAATGATGGAAGTGATATTGATTCTTCAGGTGGTAGTAATTTCTTTGGTTTGAAGAGAGGTACTTTTTCAGCAATAACTGCTCCTGTAGGTAATCATTATGGTGCTACAACTGATATTATTGGTGGTGGTGCTGGTGGTGCAACAGGTGGTGGTGCCACTGGCCAAACCCCAGGATTAAATTTTGGTACTGCTTCTATAAGTGGAGGTATTGCCAGTAGACATCCACCTCAAGATAGTTTTTTACAAAAATTTTCTACAGTTGCTGATGCTACGAGGGAAATTGAATTTGGGAAATTACTGTTGGGAAAGAGTTCACCAAATAACACTGGTAATGAACCAATTAAATCTTTAGGTGTTTTAAGTTCACCTCATGGATCTTTGAATGAAAATTTAAATATGCCTGTACCAAGAAGTTCAAGACATCAATCAATTAGTGAGAAAATTGATAATTATAATAATAATTCTCCAATTCAAGCTTCAACGGCTTTGAGTATTAATAGTGATTTGTCTGGGGATAAGAATGTTAACAATACAAATACCACCAACCAAAGATTTTGGAATCCTGCAACAGCAACTTCATTTACTCCAACTTATAATTATTTTATGGATCCCAATCAAATGCCACCACCCCCACCACCACCTCCACAGGGTGTTGCTCCATTTTATAGAAATGGTCAAATTCCTCCTCCTCCAATAAGTCCTCCTCCTCCATTTATGATTCCTTCTCCTCCGCCTCCTCCCCAATTTGTTGATCCTGCATTATATGGAATGATGGAATATGGAGGATTCCCACCACCACCACCACCAATGATGCCCCCTCATATGATGCCACCTCCAGTAATTCCCAATGAAGATGAATCAAAGGAAGAATCTGATGAAAAAGACAAAAAAGATGATAAATCTCCAATTAATATTGCTGGAGGTATTGGATTAATGAATCGTCAATTTTCTCCTGCTAGTTTTATGTTTCATCCATTTAATTATTCTCCAGTAATGTCCCAAAGTCCACCAGTACCACCACAAGCAACTACAGGTACTAGCCCTCCTAGTAAACATACCACACCAACTCCAGGAACTCGAGAATTACAAACAAATACTCCACCACAATCTTCAGGATCCAAAAGAAAACCTAAAGCAACTACAGGTAAACCTACTGGAGGTAATCATATTTATAGATCACCATTATTAGAAGAAATCAGAACCAACCCTAAGGACAAGGAATTCTACTTGAAAGACATTTATGGACATGCTATTGAATTCACCAAAGATCAATATGGATCTCGTTTTATTCAACAAAAATTAAGTAGCGCCAGTGAAGAAGAAAAACATACGATTTTCCAAGAAATTAAAGATATTTCTTATGAATTAATGACAGATGTATTTGGAAATTATGTTATTCAGAAATATTTTGAATATGGATTATCAGATGAGAAAGAATTCTTGTTGACGAAAATGAAGGGACATATTTATGAATTAAGTTTACAAATGTATGGATGTAGAGTTGTTCAACGTGCTCTTGAATCATTAAGTACTCCAGGACAATTAACCATCATTGAAGAGTTAAAAGATTATATTTTGATTTGTGCCAAGGATCAAAATGGGAATCATGTTATTCAAAAATCAATTGAAATGATTAAACCATTTGATAAAATTAGATTTATCTTGACTACGTTAAATGATCAAATTTATCAATTAAGTACTCATCCTTACGGATGTCGCGTGATTCAACGATTATTAGAATTTTCCAATATCAAAGATCAACAAGATATTCTTGAACAATTGAATCGATATATTTTCTATTTAATTCAAGATCAATATGGTAATTATGTTATTCAACATATTTTAGAACATGGAAATGAAACTGAACGTAATGAAATATTAAAAGTGGTTACTGGATCAGTGGTTACATTTTCCAAACATAAATTTGCTTCTAATGTCATTGAAAAATGTATTAAATTTGGTAGTTTTCAACAGAAACGGAAAATCTTGGATGAAGTTATGATTGGAAATGAAGATTTTCAAGTTGAAACCGTTTCCGATGATTCAAGCTTAGCATTAATGATGAAGGATCAATATGCCAATTATGTCATTCAAAAATTAGTTGAAGGATTCGATTCAAAACTGGCAGAAAAGAAAAAATTAGTGTTGAAATTAAGACAATATTTAAAACAAATTTCTAATAAGAATAATTATGGTGGGAAACATTTAGCTAGTGTGGAAAAAATGATTCTTGTTGCTGAAACTGCTTTAGATGAATAAACCCTTTTATATTTTGTATATATGTTTAATAAATTTTTTTGTACATAGACTATGGTGTAAATTGGCTGCAAAAATTTTATTAGTTTAGTTTTTTTCGGTTGTCAATGTGACTGGCTACCATTTCCTAATTTTGTTTACTTGATCTTTTAAAAAAATGAACTTGTCGAGAAAACCTTCTCATAGGAACAGAGGTCTATCTCCAAACAATGTTCAGGGTTCCAAGCACTATTCAAAACACATTTCCTAAAAACCAACTATCAATTTTGAACATACCCGACGAAATTATTCTTGTTATTTTACAACATCTAAATCAACTAGACGGAGAAATTAGATACAGATTTACCTTTAATATCAGAAGAAGGTAAGAAAGTGTCGCAAGATGGAAAGAGATTCCCCAGATTACATCAGATTCATGTAGATCAATTCTGTTGGCTGATTAAACGTAGTCGTCAGGAAATTCAAATAACTTGCTGAATTTTTTACCTGGGTTTTCTAATACTTGGCAAGTTTTAACTGAATAAGGCACATCTTTTATTTTTCTTTGCCTTTGTTGATTAATAGAGATCACTAGCTGCTTATAACTGGAATAAATCTCAAGAAATATCCACATTCTTTCAAATTGTTCAATTTTCTTTAGTATACACAAAACAATAAAATATTCTCTTTGTCTGTGCATCAAAATTCAAAAATATGTTTACAGTTAATATTATCATTTCTTTGTTTAACTTTTCCCAAATTCTTTTCTAAAATATCATAAAAATTAATTATGCTCTCCTTACTTGACTTGGGTCCAAGATTATCATTTCCAGAAATATCTAAACTTAGTAAACAACATTCTGTTTCATAATCCGACTGAAAAATAAATATATGAAATGGATGGGTATCCAAAAACTTAAAATAAAGTTTATCAGAATAATTCATTCGTTTCTCAAGTGGAGTAATCTTGGGAAATCTAAAACCAAGGTTCCCAGAATAATAATGTTCAATAAGTAAATTTCGAATGTTTTCAAAATACCAAAAGAAATAAAGGAAATAGCCATTTGTTAGTTTATTAAGGATTTGAATTAAGATATCATTGGGGAGTCTAGGTAAATAATCTCGAATGAACTTGACTATCCAATCATCAGTAGTTGACCACATGTTCACTATACAGTTTTGATTGGTTTTTCTGAAATTCTACTCAACTTTTATCGAATAGCTTTAGAATTGGAGCAACAAATACTAAAGTAACAGATAACACTACAATTAAATCTTTTCACCAGAAATTATAAATCTCAAAACATGACTTTTTGTGACACTAGTAAAATCACACGAACAATGTTTAACTATAAAACAAACTAATTTCTAATTGATTTCATCAAATTCTACGATATCGTGTCAATTTATATTTCTACCATTCAAATCTATGTAAACGATTAACTTGATAAGTTCGTTCTCTAACTATTCCCAAATTTTTTTCTAAAAGATCATAAAACTTATTGATTCTATTGGTACTTGGATCATTTCCAAGAATTCGATTATCAGAAAGATTTAAACTTTCCAAACAACTTTTGGTTTCATCTTTATCATCGAAACCAATCAGGACTATTTTATTTTCTGATAAATCTAAATGATTCAATTTCTTGAAAACCGGGGGAAAGATAAATTTCTTGGTAAATTTATTCCAACTAAGATTTATTCGTTTTAAACTTGGTGGGATATAATTTATTGTTAAATTAGTTAATCGACAATCACTCAAATCTAATTCAACAACATGAAAATTATAATTGGGATTAAACAAGGGAAACTTGCACTCTGTAATAAGAATCCCCGATAAATTTAATTTGACAATATTTGGAGGGATAATCCAATTATCAATTTCATAAAGCAAGTTCAGTGAAGCATTCAATATACGCAAATTAGTAAGTGTGCTCCAATCATGATATGATTCCATATCGCCAAGGGAATTACATGATATTACCAACTTTTCAAGTGATATGGGGAATTTTATATATTTTAAATGTCCCAATTTACAAGATATCATGGTTAAACTTTTCAAATTATTAGGGAATTGCAAAAATTGATCATCTTGCTGGTCAAGGAAATTATTCGAAATATTCAATGTTTGTAAATTAGTCGATAACAAACTTATATAATCAATCAGAGATATTTCATTTTTGGTAAGATCTAACTTTGTAATTGTTTGTGGCCAGCCTATTGTCTCTTGAATTAATTTCATTCCTCTATTACCCAATTTATTTTTAGCCAAATTTAATTCAATTAGATTTGGTGGCCAATTGCTGCCCAATATAGTTTCAAGGCCATTATCTGATAAATCCAATGTTTGTAACGTAATTGGTAGGTCATCAACTCTAATTGTGGTTAATGAATTAGAAACTAATTTGAGTTCAGTTAAATTAGGAGGGATTTTCTTTCGTAATATTTCAAATGAACTAGGTAAATTTTCAATAACTACTCGTTGGACATATTGAGGTAAGATTAACTTGGATATATCAAAGGGTTTTCCATCGTTTTTCAAACAAAAATTATCTAATTGCTGAGGTAGTTCAATTTTAGGCCAAGATTTCATGCCCCAACACAGTAAATGTAAAAATTCGACAAGTTTTTTATGGTTTCGTAATGCTAATTTGTCTTTTTCTGATCCAGATTCAATACAATCAATATTCCCACCTATTAAATGGAATTTGGTTAAGTTAGGAAATGAAATTAATTCATAAAAATCTTTAGTTTCAAGACTACAATAATACAGGATTATTTGTAATTCAGGAATTCTTTCAATACATTGCAACTTTAAAAAACTTAGTAATTTATTATAAAAATGTCCGCTAATAACGATTAATCTTTTAGGAACAACTCGGTTTAAGATACATATCCCCCGAACAATCTGATATTCTCCCACAAATGTAATCCATTCATCAATGTCATTGTCTGACTCATAAATACGTTTATGGAATGAATGAACCTCCCGATATTTAAATCGAAGTTTATCAGTTGGGAACTGGGGATTACCAGATCTTGATGCCATTGGTAATACAAAACAAACATTACCAGAATAGTACTGTTGAATAAGAAAACTCTTGATGGGTTTAAAGGACCAAAAGAAATCAAGGATGTAGTCTTGAGATAATCTATCAAAGATTAGAACAAGTATATCGTCAGGGAGTCTATGTAAATAGTCTCGAATAAACTTGACTATCCATTCATGGTTTGAGTTTATCTTTTTTCTAGTAATAATCATTTGTAAAACTAGCTAGATCGATTGATTACTGAAATTGCTCTCGTCCACTTTTTTACCGAGATACTTTGTAAACACTCCCCTCAATTATAGGGTTACCCTTTTCTGTTTACATCTACAAAGTTCAAAATATACACAAAAAATCATCCTTATATATTAAACCTATACAAAAAAAAATACCTTTAAGAAAACCCTCTCATTAAATCCCATTTAAATTTATTCCAATCTTTATTTTGTTGATAATTATCCCGATATAATTGTTTAACTTTATTACAATCAATTGTCAATTGACTTTGATCAATAGTTAAATACTTATAAACGGTGATATATTGTAACAAAGTTAATTCTTGAATATTAATAATTTCATCATGAGTCAATACTTTAATTGCTGATCTTGTTGTATCATTCATGTATATTTCATCATCAGAACTAACTGATGTGGTTGCAGATAATCCAAGACTTAATAAGGATATGGTGGATGATTTTTCGGTACCGAATTCTCGTGTTAATTTCGATCCAATATTCCCACCAGGGTGTTTTTTCAGAAATAATTTTCTTCGTTTAAGTAAATCGTCTTCAAGAAGTTCCGACAACGCCAAGATCGTTGAATCAGCAAGAATCAACGATAATGTAGTAGACACCGTAGGTGCGGGTAATCCATGTATGGAATCTTCATTTAAATGTGGTGGTAAATGTACAAGTAATAAACTTGAAATTTGATTATGTGTTGCTAATATTGACGATTCATTACAGGTTAACAATACTATAGGAACAGTATTTGATATATGAGGCAACAAATTAATCAATTCTGGCGTATTACCACTTGCGGTGATCATTATTATACAGTCTTTATTGTCATTTATCATTCCTAAATCTCCATGTAATGCTTCTGAAGGATGTAACAAGGAAGATTGAATAGATAAACTTTGTAAAGTTGCTACTAATTTATTAGCAATTTTAAAAGATTTCCCAATCCCACAAACGATTATTTTCCCTTGAGTTGATGTAATACAATTATACATTATTTCAATCGATTTAAGAAAGTTTGTCGATGAGAAATTATCTTGATCATATTGTTGAAATAAGTTAGTTATTGCTTCATTTTGAGATCGAAGCGTGTTTTTAATTGAATCAAGAGCACGTTGACCCAAATAATCAAACGAAGTCATAGTCTATAAAAGTGTTCTATCAAAGTAGTTAACTCTCTGAGTAAGAAGTTGAAATTGGTAAATACTTTTGGATGAGTAGTTGCTAATATATTTTTTTTTTCTTTAACACTGTATGGCTACCTCGGTATTTTTTAACAAATTTCTTTTTTCTTTTTTCTTGTTCTTCTTCTGTGAGTTAATGCCGTTGAGTAAAGAAATCTCTTTGTTTCGACTTGGGAAATTTTATTGAACAATTGCGACACCTTTCGGAAATAACCCTCGTGTTAATGTGGCTCCCAAAATGATGCAATAGTTTGAACAAATTTTGTATGAAAATTTCTCTGGATCTTTGTTAACTTGCGCAATTTACTTGTTTCACACTTAAAGAGTGTTACATTTTTTGTAATATATAGGAATGGAAGTTTGCCACTGATGATTACTAATTGTTATTTTTTTTTTAAGAGAGAGTCAGGGTTAATCTTAATTGGGTAATTAAAAACGGGATTACCGAAACGGTTTTTTTACTTTGCGGTGTGAAATTCCGTTGATAAGCACAATGTTTTTTTTTTCTAGTTCGGATCCGATGTTAACCTACACAGCCTTGATATACGGAAAGTATGGATAAGATTTTATTACAAACTATTTAAGATAAACACTTATTGAAATAACGTACCTTCCATTTGAGCATTATATCTAAGTCCCTTGATTGGATTTTCCTTTAAAATCTCTTCAATATTAGTTAAATCAGTATCAGTTAATTCAATAAAATTACCAAAGTTAGAAGTAACTCTTTCTTTAGTTGAACCACTGGGGATTGGTAAAATATGAGTAACTTTTGGAATACCTCGGAAATTTTCTTCACCTGATACTTTCAAGATCCAAGAAAGAGCCAATGATTCTAAAGTAGTTTTCTTAACATCATGAGCATAAGTATACAACTTCTTTAATGCTACTAAATTATGTTTGAAATTTTCAGGTTGGAATTTATCTAAATTACGTCTGAAATCTCCTTGGGGAATTTCATCAAGGAAAGTATCAGCATGTTCCACACAATAATCCGTTAAGATCCCACGACAAAGTGGGGAATAAGCAATCAAGGGGATTTGATGTTCTGACAATTCCTTTAAAATTCCTGACGTAATTGTTTCTTGGGAAAATAAATTCAATTCTAATTCAACACAAGAAATTGGGAATACTTTAATTGCCTTTCTAATTGAATCAACACCAACTTCCGATAAGGAAATCCCATCAATAGTACCATTTTTAACATATTCAGCAATATAACCAACAGTTTCTTCATAAGGAACTCGATTATCAACACGAGAAATTTCAAAAATCAATTTTGGACGATTAGTCTTGGGGAAATAAGAAGCAACATTTTCAATTGAACGTTTAATACTGGCTCTACTTCCATCGGGACGGAAATCCTTACCATATCCACCTTTAATTGAAACGATTAAATCTTGATTATTTTCATTAACTTTTAAAAATTCTTGAAAGAGTTTAAGATTTGCATCATTGGGACCATAGAATTCACCTCCATTAAGAAAACTAGTTTTGAATTGTTTATTGGAAGTAACAAATTTCAAAGTTTCAATGGATTGAGAAGTTGGAGGTGGAACTGGTTTCCATGTCATTGACATAGTTCCAAAACCGAATTTACCTGGAATTTTAATAGCTGAATAAGACATTATAGTTAGTTGTTGTTGTTGTTGCTTTTGTGATTGAATGAAGAAATTAAATAAAAACTTTACTAGAAATTGAAGTCTATTTATATATTTGTGCTGTGATAGTTTGATATTGCAAATACATTTAAACTCCAATATGTTAACCCTGACTGTAGTGCAAGCAAAGATATCAACCAAGCATATTCTCTTGACGTTTTTGTGATGCATCGATCCGATCCGGGTAAAAACTTTGAACTAAAATTCCGGACTTTCCCAATTGGGAATTGTGTCCGTGAATACATCAGCACCGCAATAGTTATTCAAAACAATCTACGACCGAGAAAAATTCATCTGAATAATATCCGAAATATGTTTTTGTACAACAGTGATGGTTATCGGTACGGAACAAAAAAAAGTTAGGGGATAAGAAGAGTAGTTAGTAATGTACGGGTGGCACTTGTAGGTTAAGACGGAGATAACTTTCGGAAGATAATGTAGAAAATGGTATAGGTAGAACATCTTATTTCGGCGATGCCCATTGAAGAGTCTTCCGATGATCACAAAGATATATGTGGACAAGATAGGTAATCCCGAAGGGTTCCTGTCGTTCATCTCCGAATGACTAATAATCAGTATCCCTCCCAATAAGTCTAGCATATCAAATAAACTTCTAGAATCTTCTAACTACCTTCTACATTGTCCATTACAATGGCTGCAAAATTGTCTATTCAACTTCTTTCTAACAAGTATAAGAATTAAATTCTACTAATTGATAAAGTTCGTTCAATTTAACTCCCTGTTCATCATCACCACCAATATCAAATTTATATTCATGATTTGATGATTCTCTTGTATTAACATCTCTACTAGTTGTCGTCCCAGCAATTTGATCAAAAAAGGATTGTGTGGTATTGATATCATCTTCATCATGATCATGTTCTTGTTCTTGTAATTGTTCTTGTTTAAGAGTATTATAATTATCCATGGCTTTATTGGTGATGACTTGTAATTGTTTTACCCGTTGACACCAATTAGAAGTATATATTCCTTGAGAATGCCATATATCAGCGAATTCATTCGATAATATTGATAAATTTCTAATGAATTCGGGTAATTTATCTTGACTAATTAATTTAAAATGACAAGTGGAGAATATGGCGGGAACACCTGAACGTCGATATATCTTAACTTTATAAAACTTTGTATGCTTGGTATACTCTTCTGTATCAATCGTATCTTCCTTTATACGCATAGCATCAATGGAAATATCCAGGGATATAGCACACGGAGTAATGACAATATTCAAGAAATTAAATTGACTTTTAATAAGATTAAAATTAAATTCTTGTTGACCACTTTCATCAAAGAATATATTAACATAATCATTCCCAATATGACGTTTTTTCAAATATAAATCATCACAATTATTCATCATGGTAGTTACATGAAAGATTAACTGAGTAGTTTTATCTCGCCAATATCGTGAGAACTCCCCATCTAAATCATTTTCAATATCTAATCCTCCAACGTATATCTCTCGATTGTTTTTAAGTTTAACGAGATCGCCTATTTGATTAAGAAATTGATGATAAGCTAATGATCCCACCTTATTCAGTAATACTTCATGTTCAGTAGTTTGTCCCTTTCCAATATATACGATTCCAATCTTGTGGAATTTAACTCCAGGAATCCGATCTAACACTGAAAGTGCTCGTGAGACAATTGAGTCTTCAATTATAGGTATGGGTTTACTCTTATTTTGTAAATGATCAAACAATTGAAGTAGGTAAAAATTAGGTGTAATGGGATATGTTTCCCGTTCTTGTTTCATGCTCATGGTTAGTTTCGTGACACCTGTTGGTCGTCTTATATTGATCTCAGAATCTCCAGTGACATCACTCTCAATACTCAAGATTGAATTCCCCAAAATCCATCGATTTAATACTCGTGTGTCGCTTGGCTTATCAATACCAATAATCGTCAAGGGTAAATCACTATATGTGAATCTAATTATAAAATCAATAAATCCAATAGTTTGTTCATGTAATAATACATCATTATTACAACTAATTAAATTCTTAATAATAAATGAACTTAATTTCTTGCGATCATTCATATTTATCTTGAGAAACCAACTAGATATGACATTATAACTAATCATAAGGATGTATTGGGAAAGTATCGGTGTTAAATCACCTATGGATTGTGTCAGGGGTGTTTGTTCAACTTGAGCTTCAACCCCATGTTTTTGAATAAGTTCCTGGTTTGTCAGTTGTTCACGTATATGTAAATCATTGGCATATTGAATGTATTTGAATGCTATTCCAAACACTCGTTTGAATTCTTCTATAGTGAAGTTGGATGTAAGGATAGGTAAATGAACTAAACTCATGAGAAACTCTAAAATATGACAACTGGCATTGACAGAACTGGTGATTGTTGTTTGTAATTTCATTAATATCGTTGTTAAGAACTTCTTTACACTTAATGGTATTTCAAAACAACAAACTGTCAAGATGTTTATACAGGGAATTGCCGTCTTCTCCCAAGATTGTTCCAATCCAAAGATTAAACTATTTATAATTTGATCTTGTTCATATTTACTGAATAAATCATGATATCCAATAAGACTTGATAAACTTCTTACAAACACAACTTGTAAATCTGATTTATTAAGATCGGTTAATTTTAATGAATTAGGTAAATTAAGAGTCAATTGTTCGCAAATTATTCTTCTAAATTCAATAATTTCTTCTTGACAATGTAAGAATAATTCCATATTGGATAATTGCCAACATGAATGACCCCAAACAAAGGAATATACCTCCCAATCAATAAATTCCTTCATGATCCTCAACGCTAAATGAACCCATTTCTTAATATCAATATAATATTTATCAATTTCTTGATCATCTTTAAATAATAACAATTGTTTATTTGTTTGATTGAAATATTTTTCATCAAGGTAATCGACTGATTCTGGATATACCCATTTACCAGTAGTTCCATGATGTCCCGCGACATCTCGTTTAAATGCAGAAGCTAATCCCATCATATCATTAGGTTGAGTCACATAGATATATCCTTCAGTCGTAACTCTCAATCTCACAAATAATTTACTGATAATTAATAATAGTTCTCCGTTCAGAGGACACATTTCCGTGATATCAATGAGGATATTAAAACATTGACTTGCACGTTCAGGATTTTTCCCAATAAATTTGAGAAACACACTAATTATCCCCTTGGTTATTCCATGAAGGAAATCAACACTGGAATTACTAACGGATGAAGCTTGGGAACTTAATGTTACGAAACTTCGGGAATATATTGATTCTTGTCTGGCTGGTCGTTTCTCAATGTATAATGACATTAATATATTGATTAATTGATGGAATGCTGGTATTGAACATTCAAGACAAACAAAGGAGAATAGATCTTGGGTAAGAAAAGATAATACTGGTCCAGCAGTTTCTCGTTTTGATTTTTTATAAATGTCAACAATTAAATCATAATTTATGTCTTCCTTGTTGAATACAGCATGTGATGTCTTCAATCCGTTGAGAATCACTTGCAAACATTGTAATCTGATATTATCTGATTCCACTTGATAGTAGAATTGATTTAATACTTTCAATATATAATCTTTCCAAAATGGATTTAAAAATGAACATGATTTTTCGTCATCATAATACTGAAGAATAAACAGAATTGTCCCCTCAGGTAAATATGGACTATATCCCATAAAGAAATCAATTAATTTATCCTTGGGTGTAGCTAATTCATGATTTTCATATAATGTACATAATGAAATACATATACTTTGTAAGAAATTTATATCTTGATCAGAATTAACTTTTAATTTTCGTAAACAATCATAAATTGAACAATTTGAAGAATACCATAATTGAAAGGGTAAGATTTTATCCATAGAATCTTGAAACTTGATATTAAAATTATCAAAATAGGATTCCTTTGCGAGAAGTTTATCAAAAGTACGTAAATATGATGTGTTAATTATGGGGATATTAAATGATAATGCTGATTTGATAGCTCGGAGAATTTTAAAATATGTGGGATCAAGGGAAGTTCCCTCGATGGAGTTCTTTATTTGTAATTTGACAATTAATTGAAATGCTCCAATTGAAGAATATATCGTGGAATTAACACTGGTGTCTGTTCTACTTCTTTGTAAATCAGGATTCAGGATATTATCACAAAGTGTAGATATGACTAATTGTAAAGAATCTTGTAAGCATAAAGTACTAATTGATTCCCACACAAGTAAATTTAACTCTTCATCTATACTTGATCCATATATGCTTGATAAAAATTGAATTATATTTACAAAGTATTCTAATGGTGGACTTCCAAACAGGAATATTATATTGAGTGAAGATATGATTGATACAAGTATGGCTTTGTTTGAAGTTTTACCTATTCGTAATAATCGATAAATCATAGCATTAATGAAAGTTTCTTCAAGTAAAGTATAATTAAAATTTAGACAATTCTTGACAAATTCAATCAATTTAATCAACGTCAGAAAGTCTCTATCCTTAGTTAACAACTCCTTATCTTGTTCATCACTTTGAAACTTATATTTACTCAGTATACTCTTAAATCCAATCAAACTTTCTTCTAAGAAAACATTCAAATTATGTTTATCATCATATATGACAAAATCATGAATATCACGACCATTATCACTCAAACACACCAAAGCATCAAGAAACAAATCAAATTCAGAATCAACAACCATCCCATTCCCGGCTTTCAACAGACAATACTTGACTATATCATTGAAATAATTCAATTTATCACCCACACCCTTGTTCGTATCATTTTTAATACATTCAATACACAATTTCAAAGCTTGTCTTCGAATATTACTAGGGTATTTCCTCCTTCCATCTAATAAATCATGAACCAAGTACCAAATCTCAGGAATGGAACTAATCAGATATTTCCCAATGGAATCAGTGAGTTTAATCAACGCAGCAAGTTTAACACTATTACTACTGTTTGTCGTTAATTGTTGAATTATAATTTGTAAATCTTGTCCTCCTCCAACAACAGTAGGATTAATCAGAACAGGAACAACATTTTTTGAAGAACTTGAACTGGGCTTTAGGGATTTCGTGAATGATTTGAACACACTACCTAGTCCACTGCTGCTGCTACTGCTATTACCACTTCCACTGTTGTTGTGGTGAACTGACATTACCGGTTGCTTGTTGTAAAAAAAGAGTCAAAAGAGGACTTTTTTTTTGTTCGTTCGTTTATCTAAAAATTTAACATTTGATTAGTATGCGGCTGGTAAGTGCTACCAGTTGTGTTGCTGCAAAAAAAGAAGAAAGCTAGAACGGGAAATAATTGTGAGGTAAAAATTTTCCAACTCTCAGTAAATAGAGATCCTGATCTTACTTGTGTAGTTTACTAAATGTCAACACTTTGTTTCAATAGTTCTGTCCAAGAGTCTCAATTGGTATGTTCATTTCATTTTGTGCTCTGTCTATACTGGCTTAATCTAAGCCTGGTTATTTTTGTGGACTCTCACGAGTCACTACTAACATGCTACACGTTCATGTATAACTTATTAAAACTATCTATAATACACGCTAACACCAATGATGGTAAACTCTAACATACCAAGGTTTACTATTTAATACCCTTCTTTCTTCAGCCAATTCTTGTTTTAATGCTTCCAAATCAGTTTCTCGTCTTCCAGAATCAATATCTATATCCCTGGCTCTAATAAACAATATCCAATTCCTTCTCCAGATTTTATGACCTACATAACATCCAATCATGATCAAGAATCCCAAGTATACTGAGAAAAACCCTTCGGCACTAGGTGATTCACCCAAGGGGAACAATGCGATCCAAAATTCGGCGATTAATACAAGGGAATTGAGAAGCACGCCAAACCAAGACCCAATGACACCAGTCAGGGAAGTAAATACTAATTCATCGGTGTTACGTCCGTTTACAGTAAGTGCTCTTCGAAATCGTATGTGAGCAAGACATATTGAAAGCCAGGTGAATATTGAAGATAATGCGGAAATGGCTAATAACCAAGTAAACACTTCATCTTGTTTCCCACAAGCGGCAATGAAACTTAATAATCCAAATGTATTGGTGATTATAATTGCCACTAATGGTCGTCCCGCTCTATCAACATATCCACAAATCTTGGGTGCTAATCCTTGTTCGGCTAATGCTGTGAGTGTTCTTGATGTGGCGTAGACAGTTGAAGACCCGACGGAGATAATGGAGATGAGAATAACGGCATTCATTATAGAAGGTAATACTTTGATACCTCCATTTTGAATAGCAATGACAAATGGAGAAGCAGTGACATCGGAAGAACCTAATAATTTATCATTGTCATAAGGAACTAAAAAGGTAATTAATGTCAATGATACCATATAAAACATGAGGATTCTCCAAAATACTTGTTTTGTCGCCTTGGGTAAGGATTTCCTGGGATTCTCAGCTTCTGCTGCGGTCAACCCAACTAATTCCGTACCAGCAAATGAGAATGCTGCTGTGATAAACACACTTACTACTCCTTTAAACCCATTCGCAAATGGACCAGGATGATGCCAATATGTTGCCCCCATATAATGTCCTGTAGGTCCACCACCAGCAGCCAATACAATACAAACAATAATAAATCCGACTATAGCCACGACTTTAATACAAGACATGACGAACTCAGCCTCACCATATCCTTTCACACCAAAGAAATTAATTGATATCACAACAATGTAAAAGATAACCACCCATACATCAGGATTAATTGAAGTATTCCAATATTGAATCGTCATTGCCGCAGCCACTAATTCCAAGGGTAACAATACTAAATATTGACAGAAATAATTCCAAGCCACAGCAAATCCAACACTTGGGTCGATAAATCTACTAGCATAAACATTGAAGGACCCACTAATGGGGAATGTAACTGCAAGTTCAGCCATAGCTTGAATAGTACAAAGTATGGAAATACCAGAAATGAACCAAGCAATCAAGATCCCACCTGGTCCACCAGCAGCCAATGCACCACCCGACCCAATAAGTAAACCTGACCCAATAGAACTAGCAATGGCAATCATTTGTAAATGTCTGTTTTTTAATTTCCGTTGTAAATTTGATTTCGAAGTATTCATATTAATTCGTTGAATATCGGTCATGTTTTCAATATCATCGGAATCATAGTTTGAAGTGAACTTTTCCAGTTCAATTGCTGGTTTAAAAGAATCTTTAAAAGATTGCCATCTTCCTGGTGGTGTTTGTTGTAGGGTAGCACTAGTATAAGGGCCAGTAGCTTCTACTACGGAAGATGATTTGGTCTTCGGTATACTTAAACTGTCGGACATGGCTTACAGAAGTAAAAAGAAACGAAATCTATATAAAGAATTAAGTACAAAAGGCGTTTTTAGTTTTTATATAAATCTTTAGGTACAAGGGATGGGCCACTAAGATTTTCTTGATACGGCAATTTATACTCGGCTCATCACGGATTAATCTTTTTTTTTTTAAAAAAAAAGAAAAAATCACTTGATGTAGGTTATTTCTTCATTCTTGACTCTTTCTAGACTGTGTTTAATTACCGCCTTGTAAATACCGGTTTTATGATATCGCTTTGCCTTTCTAGATCACTCCACTCGCTTATCTTTGTTTATACAATTGGAAGGAGGGATTTCTTGTAAGTGTTCCTGACTCATTTTTTTTCTTGTTCTTGGACCCTCTTGTATTATTACTGTGACTCTGAATAACAAATTTATTTTTGTGATTATTTCTCTGCTTCACAGCATTCGCTGCTTCGTAGAGCTACATTGTATCTATTATTAAAAAGGTATTATTAAATTAGTAAATTAAGTTAGAACTAAAACCCTCACCCATAAATCAAATCTACAACATAACAAAATCCTCCACCCCAAGTAATTCTTTGCATAGTATTTCTTAACCATTTTGGTTTAACTCCAATAAATAAATTCCCACAATTATATCCCTCACTTTCTATGCCAACACCCCATTTAATATTCTGACGTACGTTACATCCAGACCAAAAATTCCACCATTTTGCACGTTCACATGGTTTCAACCTAAGTAAGTTTTTCATCAAGGGACCTAATGGACCGTCTATATATTTATATCCTCCAATAAACGAGTATACTTGTCGTGGATCATCATCGGGTAATTGTTGATCACCCCAGTGTCCCACAAATGATAACCAATTGCCATATTCTACTTCTCTACCTAAATGTTTGGGGTTTTGTTGAGTAGTAGTTGGATACACTCTTGTTCCATCGTACGTATATCCTAAATAGTTTTTACTGGGATTCCATAATGGTCCACGATCAGTAAAATCGCTTAAAATCCCATATGGTAAATCATGAGGATATTGTCCTACACTTGGATAATTAGCATGAGTCCCTCTTGCACTAAATATCACAGGGTGTTTTTCATCAAGGGAATATTTCTCTAGATTATGATAATAAAAAGCCCCGCCACCTCCATGAGCTGACATCCACACTATAATTGGTTCTCCTTTATAAAATCTCACCAAGGAATGTTCCCAATCTCCAACATGATTCCCATAGGGTCCTTGACCCATGACAAAGGGTCCAAGATTGAAGGAATAAAAATAAAACCAATATGAATCAACCCATCCATTCCCCTTATCTACTGTGATTAATACTGCTGGGGCATCTTTAATTTCTCCATTAATTAAATTAGGTTTGTTTTTGTATCCAGTAATCCATTCAGGATTACTATCAAAATCAGAATTAGACGTCAAGAATGTTTCTTCGTGTTTTGGTAGGTTTGCTAATTTCTCTAAATTCATATCTTGGTCAGTTCCTGGAACAATACTGCCATTTTTAAAAGTAACATGAAAATTAGTGACATATTTCTCAATATCATAAGGAAGATATCGTTCTTCACTATATAAATGAACCAAGGGAGAATATTTCAAGACATAATCAGGAATTTCACCATCTTTTAATGTGCGTTGATCCTTTTTAGGTAGACTTACTATTGGCGGGTAATCCTTATATACCAATGGATTCTTCAAAATATTATCAATTTGAATTTCTGTTTCAGGATTATTTATTGCTGATAGTATATAATTTGTTGTGTCTTCAACATCAAATGATAATGGAAGACAAGTAGTTAATGTCAACAACCAAAATATACCTAACATATTGGTGTAGTTTCTATAATACTATATTAAAGTGTAGTGATTCGTAAATACATAAAAAATTGAAAAACTGGCTTAATATATATAATGGCTTATGGAAGAATCGGTTGAGTAATCTGAAATCTAAGAATTTTTACATGACTTTTAAAAGTGGAGAGGGATTTTTTTAGGTGGCTGTGTTGATGTATGGATGTACCTTGCTTGGAATTTCTTTTTTTTTTGGTTTGTGTTTGTTTGTTATTTTTATATCCGAGATTCCACGTGATTCGGTACGATAGGAAGATTTGGTGCTTATTGTGTTGAAGATGGGGATCACCCCACCAACTTTGTTTTTGCACCCAAAATGAGTGACCTTGGTAGGGGTGAAGGATGAAGATAAATTGTGAACAGTGTATTTGAAGAGATAACTGGGGGAATGAATTGGTTGTAGAGAAGTGTGTAGGAATCAGATCCCACGTTTAAACTTACCCCCACGAGTATGCACTGAAACGTGTGCGGTGTAACTTAACCACCAAACAATGAATTGTAACAAAGTAAAGAATTGTTATGTATTGTTATTTTCCTAATTTAGGATACTACCATGATAGTTACTTCACTTGCTTCTAAACATTGACCAAAACTGAAATATTAGGACTGGCATGGACTTATCTTTTCCATGTAGGACTATGATTTCTAAGATCTGGCAGTAAACCCGATAAGTGTCATTGAGAACTCCACAAAGCTTGAGCAAAGTTGGACAAGATTAATTAATAAATAGTAGAATCTCCCAAATTGAATAGT
The DNA here is from genome assembly GCA_002911495.2 of Spathaspora sp. UFMG-CM-Y285. NCBI lineage: Eukaryota > Fungi > Ascomycota > Pichiomycetes > Serinales > Debaryomycetaceae > Spathaspora > Spathaspora sp. UFMG-CM-Y285. The sequence continues at coordinate 40,837 of PPUV02000023.1, forward strand.
TTTGCCAACGTTTATCCCAATGGAATAACCTTGATATGAAGCTCTTGAACAAGGTTATCAATTTGAATCTCATTTTGATCTTTCTATGTCATGTTTATTTTTTTAAAAAAATTTAGTGAAAATTTCTAGGCGATTATTTAAACTGTCAAAATTTCTCCAGGATTTTTTACAAAATTATACAAATAAACAACAAATACTTTCTAACTTAATATCTAGGGAGCGTTCATTTGTTATTTGATAAATAACAATACTTTGTAAACATATACAAATGACCGACAAATGGACACCCATATTTAACACATTTATTATTAATAAGTCTATATGTACGAGCATAATTACGTAAACCGCAATATAATTTTCGTGTATCAATACCTGATTTAACTATCATTTTAATAGCCATCGTTGTATTACGAATATCAGCATGACATTGAATACCAATGTTTTTTCCATAATCCCATTGACCCGAATAATCATAATTCATTAATACAAAATAATCAGTGTTCTTATCCATATCAGCTAGTGGAAATCCTTTTAGATACCATGAAGACTCAGGAATAGCTACTGATAAATTAATTTTTGGTTGTTTAGCTTTTAAATCTTTTAATAACTTATTATAAAGTTTACCTTCATTCTTGTTTCTTGGAGGAATATCTGGTATATCAGGAGCTTCTGTATATTCCCAATCAAAATCAACACCATATAAATCATATTTTTTAATAAAATTTTATAATATTATTAACAAATTTAGCACGATTTTTATCTTGTACTGCTTCACGAAATAAATAATACGTTTTGGGACTAGTACTATCAACCCAAACACCAATTGCAATCTTTTTACGAGATGAAATTTCAAGAAAAGATTTAAATCCTTTACCTACTGATATATCAAAATTCTTAATAATTTTAGCAAATGAATAATGTACAATATCATATTCCGCTTCATAAATATATACAGGATCATAAAACATTTTATTACTTGCATCCATCCAATATCCAACCTTAGTAAATGTAGTTGATTTCCTATTTTTCTTTGGTAATGAACCATATCCACAATTAGAATAACATACCTTTTTTTCACAAAATGTTTTACTATATCCACAAAATCCCCATTTACTACACCAAGCTTTATTACGACATTCAGGTGGTTTATCAACTGACCATTTTCCTGGAGCATAAGGCCCACACTCAGCAAACGAATTAGTTTTAGGTTTATGTCATTTACCCTCACTTAAACAAATAACTTGTTCACTTAATAATTTATTACACCCTTCCCAGAAAAATGTTTTTGTTTTTTTATTAATTCTATCTAATAGCATTTAACGTTTTTTGTTGCATTAATTTACTTTTTGATCCAGAAATATAACCAACAAAAATATCACGTTTAACTTCATCAGTTTTAATACACTTGCCAATAACACAATTTAAAAAAATAAAATATAATAAAATGAATAACATTTTGAAAATATTAAATTTTTATAATTCGTATTATATTATTTTTAAAAACTAAAAATATTATAATTCATATTTTTTATTATTAGAAAATAATGAAGTATATTATAGAAATATTTTTAATCATGATGAAATAAGAGTAAAAGAAGAAAATTTAAAATAAGTTAATAATAAAATAATATCAGATAGAAATAAAATAATTGAATTTATAATTTTTGAAAATATGAATGAATATAATTATGAAATAACTAAAATTGATGAAAATAATATATATGTTGAAATGGGTTCTTTAATTATGTTAAATTCATTAAGAAACCTAAATTTTACATATAATATAGTTGCATTTACAAAATATGAAAATAAATATAAAATGTATAAAATGTATAAAATTGAAAAAGAAAATGAATATAAAATAGTTAATAAAAAAATTAAAATAATTTCTGATACTCATTATTACAATTTAAATTAAACATTCTTCATGATTATCAATATCACTCATATGTTTATCTATCATATCATTTAAACGATAAATATTTTTATCAAGATTTTTAATCTTTTTTTTACTTAAAAAACTTTCATCAACTATACAATGTTCTTCAAAATTTCTCATAATATATTGAAATCTTATTATATCATTTTTTGTAATTATAATTAAAAAAATATCTGTATTATATAAAAGTTTAGATTTTAAATTAATTTCATCTTCATACTGAATAAGTTTAAAATTATGTGAACTAACAAAATCATAAATTCTTGTCAAAAATTTTGAACTATGAGGAAAAGGAACACAAAATAAAACCATTTTTAAAGTATAATTTATCATATGAATTACTATTTTATGATTTTATAAAATTATGTTTATAACTCCATTTATATGTAATCTTTAAAAGAATTTTATAAAAAATATTATAATACTATATAAAATTATTTTTTAAATTCTAAAAAATAAAAAATTTAAAAAAATTTAAACAGAATTTACCAATTAAAAATTAACCAATCACGTGAAATACAATATACCATTTTTTAAAATGTTAAAATATAATTTATATAAATTATTTAATCCTCATATTCAATATATATATATCCAATAATTATAATTACATATTTAATAATTTACAAATTATGTATAATAATTATTACAATCTATCTAAATTATATCCTAAAAATACTTTAAATTTATTTATATACTATGTGATATTATATTTTATGAAAAATAATATTATGTTTATAAATTTATTATATCATATATATATAATTCTTCATCTAAAAATACCCTTTATAACTTATACCCAATCCTATTATCCTTATATTACGCTTACGCTTACTATTACCTCATCTACATACATACTAAATTATATAAATTACACCCGATTTTACAAAATTTGATATTTACCCAAATTTCCATAAAGCCAATAAAGGTTTGCTATTGGGAATGATGTAACCATACAGAGAGAACTAACTATCCTTTTTTGTGTTTTTCTTTCCTGGCTTTTTTCTCAAATAACTGGCGGGGTCCCTCAAATTTCACACATGCCCCCTAGTTCAAATGGATTAGTTGCTGTGACAATGTCAGGTGGAGGACTGTATAATATCATACATTCGCCTGCAGTACTCATTGTCCAGTTCTGGGAAAAGCAACACGGCGAATCTTTCCGGAACAATCACCGGAAAAACAATCACAAAACTAAGGAACAATCAATATAGCAATGATGATTCAAAGTGGGGCATTTCTCGGGAGTAGTCTCCCAAGGAAATAGAACAAGGTGTTTTTGGTCATGTGCTAATTCCTGACTTTCCTTATTGATTGTTTTATATATATTACTAACAATGAATTTTGTGAAATTTGAAAATTGCAAGGTGACGTAATGAATGCAAAAAAACAACAACAACATAGTAATATATCCTTTCTAATAGGTGTAATGTATATTGTAAAGGACAATGAATTATGTAATGATGCTTCAGTTCGAGAAAGTATATATACTACGGCAATTCCCCTACTTTTTATTTGACTGATTTCAAACTATACGTCAAGATGAATCCTGACAATAAAGAAACTCCAACATCACTGCAAGACAGTGTTAGTTCAAGTGACAACAATAATCAATATGAAGACTCGACAATATATACTTATCTCGGCATGAAGGGGAAAACCTTACATCATGCAATTTCCTCATTTGCCGGGGTTGGTTTTTTATTATTTGGATATGATCAAGGTGTAATGGGATCATTATTAACGCTACCTACCTTTAGAGATACGTTTGAATCAATTGATACTGTAAGATATCCCAATCGTGCTACATTCCAAGGATTTGTCATTGCCATTTATGAAATTGGTTGTTTAGTAGGGGCATTATCCACCATGTATTTTGGTGATCTAATTGGTAGAAGAAAGACAATCTTTATTGGATTTATGATTATGATTATTGGTGCTACAATTCAAGCATCCTCCTTTTCTGTGGGACAATTGATTGTTGGTAGGATAGTTACTGGGATAGGTAATGGGATGAATACCGCCACAGTTCCAATGTGGCAATCAGAATGTGCCAAAAGTAAAGATCGTGGACGATTAGTGATGATTCAAGGTGCGTTGATTACTGGGGGAATTTGTTTATCTTATTGGGTTGATTTTGGATTTTTCTTTATTAAAGATAGTAGTGTATCTTGGAGATTCCCCATTGCTTTCCAAATTGCATTTCCATTGTTTATATTACCATTTATTTTGAAACTTCCGGAATCTCCCAGATGGTTATTAAAGACTGGTGATTATGAAGAAGCAACGAGGGTTTTCTCTTCCCTTGATGCTGTTCCAGTGAATGATCCCACTATTGTTTATGAAGTCAATGAAATTGCTGAATCGTTAGAGAAAGAAAGAAATGACGCCACGAATAAGTCGAAATTCAGACTCTTGTTTATTCAAGGGGAGACCAAGAATTTCCATAGAACATGTCTTGCGGTATGGTCTCAAATCATGCAACAAATCTCGGGGATTAATTTGGTGGTTTATTACGCAGGGACAATTTTTGAAACATATATTGGAATGTCTCCCTTGAATTCGAGGATTCTTGCTGCTGTGAATGGAACTGAATTCTTTCTTGCTTCATGGGTGGCATTCTATACTATTGAACGATTTGGTAGACGGAAATTAATGTTGTTAGGTGCAATAGGACAATCCTGTGCGATGGCGATATTGACAGGTACATCTTGGGCGGCTAGTCCTAAGAATACCGGTAATAGTTCTGCTGGAATTGCTGCTGCTGTTTTCCTATTTGTGTTTAATACATTCTTTGCTATTGGGTGGTTAGGTATGACTTGGTTATACCCGGCAGAAATAACCCCGTTGAACATTCGTGCTGCCTCTAATGGGTTGAGTACTGCTGCAAATTGGTCTTTCAATTTTATGGTGGTTATGATTACCCCAGTTGCCTTTGAGAATATTGATTATTATACATATACTATATTTGCTGTTATTAACTTGTTAATGGTTCCTACAGTATATTTCTTCTACCCTGAGACAGCTGGAAGATCATTAGAAGAAATGGATAAGATATTTGAAGTATCGAATGTGACTACACCCTGGGATGTGGTTAAAATAGCACGAGAATTACCTTATGAAACAAAACATGACATTGAAAAAGTTTCCATTGACAGAATTGACTAAACAAACACACACTCTATATATATATACTTTATACTCTAAGTTTAGAATACAAATACTTGATCACCTAATTTAGATACAGGTTTAGCCTTGGCGTATCCTAATCCCACAGCTGCTTTTTTCATAGCACTAATCATTGGAGGAGGACCACACAATAACAAATTAGTATCTTCAGTTGGTTTTGGTAAATAAGTATCAATAATTTCAGGAGTAACAAATCCAATAGAGCCATTCCAATTTGCAGGAGCTTCATTTAATACATAATGAATGGAAAATTGATCAGGATGGTCTTTAACAAATTTCTCCAATTCTTCTCTTAATAAAATATCAGCTTCAGTAACATTAGCATAAACTAATTGAATCTTTGTCTTATCATTAGGATTAGTCAACACAGCAGTAATTATTTGATACATTGGTGCAATACCCGTCCCACCAGCAATCATACCTAAACTCTTAACCATATTTGGAGTATATGTGAAAAAACCCTTTGGACCTCTAATTTCAACATACTCCCCAATTTTCTTCTCGGCCACATGTTTTGAAATATTCCCATTTTCATAAGTTTTAATTAATAAATCAAAACTACCCAATTGTTCATTGGTAGAAATTGGAGTATATGAACGAACAATTTCCTTATCGTTGATAGTAGCACCAATCAGGATATGTTGACCAATAGGTAAATTCAACTTGTCGGAAGACTTGGGTAATCCAAATCGATAAATACATGTATTATGAGTAACTCGTGTCTTTTGAATAAGAGGGAATTTTTGAAATTCACTAGGGTTCAATACCGGTTTGTTCTTTTTGGAAAGTTGGAAATAGTAATAGGCCACGATGGATGAGATGATGGTGAAGACCGTAACAAACACGATCAAAGGATTTGGTTCAGATTCAGCTGGCATTGTTAGTGTGAAGTATAGAATCAGTTGATTTTTAAATTTTTGTTGTGAAAATCTGATTTATTTTTATATTGTTGAAAAAAAAAAAAAAAGAAAAAGAAAAAAAAATTTACTCGTCCCCAACAAAGGTCGGAATTCGTTTCTCGTTTACAAATTACAGCCCATCGAGAATTTGCATGTGTTTTGAGGACAAAAATAAAACCGGATTTATTATTTTTTTGTTTGTTCCTGTTTCTTTTTTTCTTAGTGTCCTTTTATCCGTTGGTATATCACTACCTAATCCAGTAATAAGATCCGTTGATAAGAATCATTACTTGATATGGTTATGAATTCCAAAGATAACTTATAACATATATATATTGATATAATTATATACACCTTGCTCTTACTCCTCTTCTGTCTCCACATCCCAATGACCTGAAATATCCCATCGTGACCCCTTAGCATTAATACTAACATACTTAATAAATTTTAACACACTTGGATCACGTAAATATAATGTCAAACTATTCCATTTACATTGACTAGTGAATAATATACTATCATCATCAGGATCATTAGCTTTATATACTGCGGGATCATCATCTTGTTCAAATTCAGAATCTTCATTTGCGAGCAACATACATAATTCATATCCTCCAAATTCACCCAGTTCCCAGTTCTTAGGGTTGATTGCTGAAGGTGTCAAGTTGAGGGTTGCTTCAAGAAGAACGTGTTCTGGGTTGTGAGTTTCTGATCTATCGATGGTGGTGGCGAGGATGAAATCATGCCCAGGTCGAAATCTTCGGATTAAGATTTGATCAGATGTGATTATTAAACTAGTTAATAGTTTCAACCATTTCTTAAACGCGATAGATTTGAATAATTGGGCAAGTTCAAGGAGTTTAGTGTCAACGGTGGTAACTGGTTGCACAAGGGAGAAATTAGGTAATTCTTGAGGGGCAATTTTTGTGATGTAATTGATGTTAGTTTTGTTTATTTCAGGAAGGGGTGACTTTCCATCGATATACATGAATCGTTGTTTATGTGGAGGAACGGCACATTTCCAAGGGGAAGAGACTTCAGTTGATTTTTGTGGAGTTATTGAATTTAATTCAAATTGTCGAATATCATCTCGAAGGATGTTTGCGTATTCTTCATGTAATACATTGTTAATTTCAATTATTGAATCATCAATAAACAGGTTGTTTAATTTGGAAATAACACTGTCTGATAAGTATAAGGGATTAATATACTTCTTTAAATAGGAAATTTCACTCTCATTCAAACTTGTAAATGCTTGTTTATAAATATTCAATTCATTTGTTGAAACATTATCTCGCTCACTCTTGGGAAAATCATACTCTTGCAATTCTTTACTTTGTAATTGTTGTAAAGTAGATCTTGCTTCAGTTTCTTCTTGTTCACCTGGAATAAACCCATCTTCACCTTCTTGAGGAATATGAAACCATCCTTGAATAGATAATCTCTGTTTATCTTCTCTAACTTCTTCAACATCATGAAAACTTAATCCTGGTTGCACGGTGAAAAAGGCAATTTGATTAAATTGGGGAATTAATTTTGCTGAGAAATCCGTTTGGGGAACATTTGGAATTACAGCAGGATATAATCTTAACCCTCCACCATAACTTTCTTTCCAAGTTCTATCAGGATCAGGTAAATATAAAATAAAACTAACTCTTCTTGAACCAATCACATCATCATGGGTTAATAAATGACATCCTTTAGTATAGGTATTAATACTAATATCTGTCTTCACTCCACTTAATTTCCCACATCCTGTAACTTTACTAATTACATCTCTAAATTCTTGTGAATATATACCAGCCCTAAGTTTAACCAATGAAGGTAATCGAGAAAGATCATTCCAATCTAATCCCGACAAATTAGCTAAATCTCCAGATTGGAATACTTTATAAATATCAGTTTCCTTTTGTGTAAAGGCAATTTGTGAGAGAACTTCTTTACGTACTTGACGTAATAAAGTATCATCAAATAATTGTGTAACTGTACCCCATCTATATGGTTGACTAGTTTCAATCATATTTTGTAAAGTGTCTTGAAATTTAGTGTCCCAGATTTTTCCATTGAAAAAGGAATGAATGTCATCTTTGGTGAATTCAATTGCTTGTTTCTTGGAATTGGTATCTTCTATATCACCTTGTCTTTTAGTCATTGCTAATTACTCTAGTAAAATCACCTCATCTCAATATCTCTTTTTCGAGTTTTTCAAGTAAGAAAAAATCAGGGGAATTGACTGGTGCTGCATACAAGCAAAACAAAAAATCAGGCGATAAAATTGCAAAAAAAGAATTATTTACAAATACAGAAAGTTAATTAATTCATAGGAATAACATGATGATCTTCTCCAGTTTGTTCAATTCTGTAATGATTACGATCAAATGCAATGTGATTTAATTTACGATATGAAACTTCTTGTAAAAGCTGATTAATTAGTTCAATTTCTTCAAATTGAATCATATCCTGGTCCTTCCTCTCAATCTTATATATCCGATCAAACTCTTGAAATGGTTTTCGTCCATAGGTGGTTGCACTAATTATAAATTCCATGATAGATTCCGTCTGAGATTCTATATATGAGTTAATAACTTCACTGGTTAACAAAGGAAGTTTGGAACAAGCAAGATATAATCTGTGTAATCTAGGCAATGTCGCAATAATCGTTGGAAAATCAAATTCAATACTTGATTCAATTGAAAAGTTCTTTACATTTCTCAACAACTTTAAAAACTCCATCAACTTATCTTGGTGATTATTTTCTCCTTCTTCGGAATTTGAAAACTTATATCTAACATCAAAATTAGTGATTATTTCTTGATTAAAAAATCTTAATAAATAAATATAATCAAAATAATATAAGTCGAAAAATCTTAATTCTAAATGAGGGATTTCCAACAAGGTATCCAAAGTATAGTTTAGATCAAGCCATGCCAAAGAATAATGCATTAGAATAGTTATCTTTTCAAGAGATTTCATACGAGGAACTAAATCTAATATATAAGTAGGATCCATAATTTCAATTATTAAATTCTTGGCGGTATAATTATCTTGTTGTACAGGTATCCATTGTGACAAATTCAATTCTTGACTCATATCATGGATGTACGAATCCATAGAATCAGTTATCCCATCACTATAATTTTCCAGTTCAACTTTAATCCACGGGAAATGAGTAGTTATATTGCGTTTATCTTCAAGTATTCCATTTCCACATAAAATATATCTTACAAGATCCATATGGCCCAGCATAACAAATTTACTTATTTTTTCAAATTTATTAATAATAGTGAATTTTTGATGAAAGGGAGTGTCAACATTACCTTCTAGGGAAATTACTGGGTATATACTACCAAGAATATATATGCAACGATATAATTTTTGAAGTCCAACTTTATAAAATCGTTTATTGATCAACATTGCTTGTAATGTGGTGAATTGATTAAAGTGTTGAAATACTTTAATTAATACCTCATCTGGCAATGACAATATAGAAGTATTGTCACTCATTGTTGATTAGCTGTTTATGAGCTAGAGTAAGTTCAGTTAGTTTTTTTTTTTTTTCTTTTTTGAACGTTTTTTTTTTCAGCCGTGTCTCGGACATCACCATCACGTTGAAAAATAAATTATATACGGCAATTAGATTGGTCTTAGGGAAATTGAGAATAACGGAAATATGCCTCTAATGAAGAGAAATTATGAATAATAGTTGGTTTAAGGAAATTTTCTTAGAGGTTTAAATATCAGGGAATCTCTTAAATTGTGTAAATTTTATAGAACGAAGGATGGAAGAATAAATAAGATAAAAAACATAATAGAAAGATCGAGTAAATCCTACAATATCGGAAAGTCTTCATTGACGTTTCCGAACTACAAAGGTCTATCCAATATACTTTCCCGATTGATTATATTCAGAGATGAGCTGAGTAAGAGTCATTTATGACATTTTAGTGGTTTTAATACACTCTTGTGAAGTCTTAAAGAAAAGATTTCACTAGAAGACAATTAGTCGTGTACTCGTCATCACTACATTATTGGCTTGAGGAATTAATAATGAATTCATATTTAGTTCCTATATTGACAATTTAAACCCTATTGATCATCGAGGTTTATATAAATCAATTGAAAATGTGTTCAATACCGCAATCCCGGGCTGTACTATACCTTGACGAGATCCTGTTCAAAAGAATATTTTCGAACAAGAGTCCCACCAGAAAATAAATCTTTTAAGTCTGGATACTTCGATAAATTTGAAGATTTATATTTTGGATTGGCCCGTAATGAACAGGAATTTTATGAGTTGTTTTATCGGTATATTATACCCAATAAACCTGAATGGAAAGCTCCTCCTAAGTTTCATGAAATTCTTGATGTTGGATTATTTGAAAACTTGAAAGTTATTGTTAAATTGGAAAGTATACAATTAACTCAAGAAAATCTTGTATTTAAAGATGATTCTTGGTTTGTTGACGGATCAATAAATCACGATATTATTGCTGATATATATTATTGTTGTGAATTGGAAAATCTCTTACAACCTAGTATTTCCTTTAGGACAGCATTTCAGGAACCACATCATCTCCTATTGGATTGTTTTTATCCCAGTTACTTTTATGGATTATATAATGGTGTTCCCCGGGTTAAACGAGTTGGAAGTGAAGAAATCAAAGAAGGAACCATTATAACATTTCTTAATATGTATCAAAATTGTCTTGATGATTGTGAATTAAACGATAAAACAAAACCAGGGTATATGAAATTTGTTTATTTATATATTGTTAATCCATATAATGGGGAAGTCATTAGTTCAGATAGAGTATCTCCTCAACAACACGAATAATGGGATGGTCAACGATTGGATTATCTTTTCCTAAGTGATTCAAAAAGATGTATGTAACAGTTGAAATCAGGACAGAAGTGGCCAATTGCATTAGATGAGTAGGAATATATTAGAACTGAAGTGAATAAAAGGTCAAGAAATTTTCAGAGGATGTTTAGTTATCAGTTCTCCATGTATAATCCTACTTCCTGTTAAAGTTACTTTCCATATTATACAATGATATTATTCATATCGGTTAAAAGGGCAAAAGCAACTGATGTATTCAGATAAACAAATACACAATTAGAAAATTACATATTTAAATGTCGACGACTTGGTAGAGTATTTAGGTAATGATCCTACAAAGCCGAAATAGGGATATTTAAGCCAGAACACTCTTCCAATTTTTGTAGAATTGGAGATTTCTTTTGCATAGCAATTTACATGCTATTTTTATAAGTTTTATATGTTTCATAAGCTTTTATTTACATGTTTGTGTTAATCCTAGCAACACAATTCAAATTTAGTTTGCAACCTTAAACTACTTGTTCTGATTTTGTGTTGCAAAAAATTGTTCTATTATTTTTTTTTGACTCTCCCCCAAAATTAAAATTACAATGACTCAACCACACGTGACTTCGGAATTGTCAACCGTTTCCGGCATTCAAACAAAAAAAAATATGAAAAATCACCAGGTGAAAAATTCACCCAAATGACTCAATATACATTGAAGTTTTCCATTTTGTTTTAAATACTAACTAACTGCTTGTAACTACTTGTACATATAAAAACATAGCAATGACAGAGTCACCCACGTTATCTAACCGTTCTTATAATTCCGTGCTTGATTTTAAACAAACTCCACCAAGTACTCCATTAATTCCTGGTGGTTGGATAGTACAAAAATTTGGTGGTACATCAGTAGGGAAATTTCCTGAGAATATTGTCGATGATATTGTTAAAGTATTTTCAGAGACTAATCGAGTTATTGTTGTTTGTTCTGCAAGATCTTCCAATACAAAACTGGAGGGTACTACTTCTCGATTATTACGTACTGCTGATTTGGCCTCATCCAATGGTGATTTCTTAAGTTTACTTCAAATAATTGAAGATGATCATGTTGATAATGCAAAGGAAAAGATTGCCCTGGAAGCAATAAGAAAACAACTTATTGAAGATACTCGTGGTGAATTAAACCATATTAAGGAATTATTACATGCTTGTCAAATTATTGGAGAAATAAGTCCTAGATCATTGGATACAATTATGGGTGTTGGTGAAAAACTCTCATGTCTTTTCATTGCTGCGTTAATGAAAGATCATGGGTTAAATTCAGTGTATATGGATTTATCTGATTTAATTCCTGTGGATTATGACTTTAATAATGGATTTGATGATGCATTTTACAAGTTTCTTTCACTGGAATTAGGAAGAAGAGTCCAGGAATTGGAAGATGACGATGTAATTCCAGTTATGACTGGGTACTTTGGAGTTGTTCCAGGAGGATTGTTGAATGGAGTTGGAAGAGGATATACTGATTTATGTGCTGCTTTAGCTGCTGTGGGAGTACAAGCAGATGAATTACAAATTTGGAAAGAAGTTGATGGGATTTTCACGGCTGATCCAAGAAAAGTCCCTAATGCTAGAAGATTAGACAGTGTTACTCCTGAAGAAGCAGCTGAATTGACCTATTATGGTTCAGAAGTTATTCACCCATTCACTATGGAACAAGTTATTAAGGCGAAAATCCCTATTAGAATTAAAAATGTAGAAAATCCTACAGGAAAGGGAACAATTATTTTCCCCGATAATATTGGTAGACGAGGTGAGGCAACTCCACCACATCCCCCTGCAGCATATGAAACATTATCTAGTAGTTATATCACCAGTCATAAGAAACGATCAGCTACAGCAATTACTGCCAAACAAAATATTGTTGTTATTAATATTCATTCAAATAAGAAAACTTTAGCTCATGGATTTTTGGCCAAGATTTTTACTACTTTAGATAAACATAAATTAGTTGTGGATTTAATTTCAACTTCCGAAGTTCATGTGTCTATGGCGTTATCTATTCAATCGGAACAAGAATTACAATTGAAACATTCTTTACAAGAATTAAGAACTATGGGAAGTGTTGATATTACACGAGAAATGACTATTGTTTCCTTAGTAGGGAAGCAAATGGTTAATTTTATAGGAATTGCTGGGAATATGTTTAAAATTTTGGCTGATGAAAAGATTAATATTGAAATGATTAGTCAAGGTGCAAATGAAATTAATATATCAGCAGTTATAAATGAAAAAGATACTATACGAGCTTTACAATCTATTCATGCTAAATTGTTAGAAGATAATTATGAAGATTCAGCTATTGGTGCTATAGATTTAAGATTACAACATTTAAGAAGTCAATAGTCATAGTATATATATATATATATAAACAAAGCAAAACAGTAATAATAGAGAAAATACTTAAATATCAAAGTCTCCTGATTCCCGAGAATCAGTTCCTGTAGTTTGTTGTTTTGAACTATCTTCAATAATTTGTTCAAAATCTTCCACCATCAGTCCAAGTAATTCATTAGCTAATTTATGATAAGCTAATTGAGCTTTAATTAATTCTAAAAATTCATGTAAAGGTTTTGCATTTTCTAAAACATTTTGCATAATATTAATGGCATCTTCAACAGTATTAGCAAATTCATCTTCAGCATTTTCCATATCTACTCGTAATTGAGATTCCCGATTAGGGTTAGTACAATTAGTCAATGCCTTTCTTGCTAAATCATAATCAATTCTTTTCTGGTCAACTTTCTTTTGAATTTGATTAGATTGACTAATTAATGATCTTAAAGTAGTAGTTAAAGGTTGATTAAATTTATTCTTGATTAATTGATCTTGTCCTAATCTAGCATTAGCAATTTTATTTAAATTATTAGAATATAAAGTTAACCCCTTGATTAAAGGATCATTAATATCTTGATGTTGATCAGGAGAAGAAGTTAAAATTGCTGGATCAGTAGCTCTACTTATAGCATGATACAAAGTCTTTGGAGGTCTAGTAATATCTTGTTTAGGGTGGATTAAAGCAGCTTGAGCTTCAGCAGGAGTTGTTGCTTTAGATAATGATCCAAATCTAAAGGAAATATCTTTACCAAATTCAGTAAACAGTTCTTGTAAATTAGAAGGATAATCATATGGTTCATTATCATAAGTTGATGTGACTTTTAAAACATTCTTGTAAAGTTGTTCAATCAGATTACATTTTCTGGCAATTTCAAGATATTCTGAAGGTAATTGACTAATTTCATCAGCATTTACATTCCCCATTTTCTCTTGAACCATACGTGTAGTTCTTTGAGCAAGAGGAACTACTTCTTTGTTGAATTCAGTAGAGAGTTTATCTCCAAGTGATTTCAAATCTTTGGTGAAATTAGCAAAATTGAATGACATTATTGGTTTGTTAGTGATACTTGTTTAGTTTTACAAGTTTGTTGTTTGGTTGATTGGTTGTTTAATTGTTGCCCCTTTTGATTTTTTTACAACACACATTTGATTTTTTCGTCTGGTACTCAAAACTACACCCAGAATTGAACAAAGAACTAAACAGTGAATTACACAGAGAATATACTACTACAGTATATATTTAACTATAGTAGACTCTAAATTATAATTCATCTATATCCATAACTTCATCTTCTAGATAATCTTTACTATTACATCGATCATACTCTTCAATTACTCGAGCAACAACTTCTCGACTATCTTTAAACATATCCATAACTCTCTCTCTTTCTTCCTCGGAATTATCTTGAGTATATCCAGTAATATACGCCCTTCTATTGGCTAACATATCATATTGGTTTAATATCTTGGTAAACATTTCCACTATTGATGTATTATTTGATATTTGAATCCCCAGAAGTTTGCTATCGGTGAATATAGATTTTTTTCCTCGTATTACTGGGATTGATCTTGGTACCCAAGGTATGAAATTAGTTCTTTTTTGTAATTTTAAAATAGCCTTTTTAATTTCTTGTTGATTTAAATTATCTCCAATTAGGTAATTCATCATGGAGATATAATTTGTGTTGGCACTTGTTCTGTTCGTTTTATATCTATCATTAGATAATTCAAGAATTAAATCATAGGCAGAATGTATATTGGCCTTGGGGCCAATTGACGTAGTTAAGAATTTTAAATCGGGTGTTGGAATTAATGTAGAATATATCGAATCAAATGATCCAAACATATACCCCGGGAATCGTAACGGGTTGGAAATTGAAGCAGCAATAAATCCAATTAACTTATTTGTTTCATTAAATGCATTAGCTCCTTTGGGGATATCACTTGTTTTCCTTCCATTGAATAAGTTCTCAATACTATTCATAGCATCATTATGAAACACAAATGTTGCATCACTAAATTCAATCAATCGCTTTAAAGTAAGTACAGTATTATACGGTTGGACAACAACATCGGAAGTTCCTTCATTATAGGGAAAAATCAGAAACGTCGTTAATAATTTTTTACTTCCATATCGATCGTTTAATAATTCCAAAATTTTCAGTCCTACACCTGCACCAGTCCCTCCAGCAACACCATGAATTAATTGAAAATTTGATAAATTATCACATTTATCTAATTCTCGATCAATCAAACTAATCAATTCATTTTCATATGTAGTACCATAATTATATCCCAGTTGCCAATTATTTGCAGCACCACTACCATCTTCACTTAAATGAACATTTCTTGGATTTATCATTGGCATTTGAAAAGTGCATTTGTTAACTACTGAAGGTTCAAGATCAATTAAAATAGATCTTGGAGTATATCTCTGTCGAGAAGATTCACAAGAAAAGAATAATTCAGGTTTATCATCACGAAAAGTTTGTGATTGTGTACTGCTGTCTCCATTCAAGGTGGAAAATCGAAGTGATGTATCTTGAGGATATGTTTGGGTTGTTCCATCAGGATTTATTCCATGTTCAAGAGCAAGTTGATTCCAATATTGAAACCCAACTTGGTTGCCACATTGACCTGCTTGTATAGTAATTGTTTCTCTAATGTGTGTTAGTATACTGTGTGTTGTTGTTTATGTATAGGAAGTCTAGTTACATACCCTGGCATTGTTTGATTGATGTGTGTTGTTGGTGTTCCTTGTTTACATTTTGGTGAGAGAGTATTTTTTTTGGTGTTGATATTTGGTTGCAAGCACGTGACCGTGTTTTCCAACCATTTTCTCTTTACTTATTTCTTCTACACTTTCCAACTCTTTTAAAAAATTTTCATAAAGATTGATTAACTGTATAAATATAAACATATAAAGAAACTAAAAAGGTATTCAAAAAAATATAGAAAACACTTACTCAAAATAAAAAACTAAACAACTAAAGATCAACTTTAATAATTACTTCTCTTTTTTCTTCTCTTACATACCTTTGGAGCACCAGGAGAACCAGGAGTAGAAGTTGCTGCTGGGATAGAAATAGTTTCTGATGGACTTCCTGGTAAGGTAGTAGTTGGAGTAACCCCGGAACAATTACCAAAGGCTGCAGCTAAGGCATTGACAATCACGGTCTTTAAAGTATCAATACTCAAGAAAGAATCTATTATAGATGGCACTAATCCTGATTGAATTAAAGCATCAATCAAGTTGGGGATATTGATCAAATCTTTTTCAATCATTTCTTTAATTAAATCTACACCGAAGGTATAGAAATTGTCATTAACCACCAAGGCATTAACGACTTGGTTAGCTAATCCTGAGTTCTTTAACGATTCCATTAATGAAGTAATAATATCTTGAGTGTCTCTGGTGTAGACGTCAACTTGTTTAGTAGGAACAACTGGTAAATAATCCTTCTTATCAAGTTTATCAGAAACATCAGAGGAAGAAGTACCAAGAATCTTACCAATTAATTCAGGTAAATTAGCCAATTGTTGCAAAACAAGTTTATAAATTTGTTTATAGAATTCACAATTGTTAATTAAACTCTTGATAACATCAACTGCTAATCCAGAATCATTCAATGAAGTTAACAAAGTTTTCAAACTGATAATACCACTTTGAATAGTGGCAATGATAACCTTTTGAGCAATTTTACTCAAAGTAGGATCATTAATGAAATAATTGATAATACCAGGAGCTAAATTAGTTTGAGTAATAGCTGTCAAAACATCGGTAACAATTTGGTTTTCTCTCTTGGCCATTTCAGCGAAATCCATATTGTCACGTTTTAAATTATAATGGTTTAAATTAGCAATGGCATTGTTAATATGATCAATTTCTCTCGTTGTTAATTCTCGGGTAACGACAGGACCAGCAATTGGTGTGGCTGCGACTTGGGAAATGGCAGCTAAAACTAAAGTAGCAGTGGCGAGATCTAACTTCATGGTAGTGGATGTGTGCTAGTACGTAAATGGTTTTGGCGAAAGAAAAGAAAAGAAAATAAAATAAAATAAAAATATCGGTAAATTTGTCGAGGCTTTTCTGGAAGTATTTATATTTTAATCAAGTTGTAAGAAGAAGAAAACCTCCAACCTATAATTAAGATCCAGATTAGGAAATATTTGATTTAAATAAAAAAGTTTAATGCCTGGTTTTACCAGACCTGGGTATTTTGTTACCAAAATTAGTTTGTGAGTAACACGGTGAAAAATGTTGTTAAAATTGGTGGAGATTGCAAAAAAAAATACAAATAAAAAATAGAAAACATTTCCCAATTGGGAAAAGGAATTTATTTTTTTTTGTGGGTCAGTTGCAAAACCATGATTACCTGATTGGGAAATTATATAAGGGAAACGATACGATCAAAGAATTTCCCCCAGACAGGATCGCCAGATCTGGAGGAATATGGGAGATTTTGTTATACAGTGGTATTACCCAGAATTGGGAATTACCTTGAACCGTGTGTTTGTAATTGCGCTATTTTTTTTTTTGTTGTTGTTCGCTTATTTATTAACGTGATTGAAACAAACCGAATATGGAATTAAAAAAAGTTACTAAGAATAAACTGATTGAGCCACTTCCGGAGGCTCAGTAAGTAATGAAAGAGTCTTACGAGTGGATAGTTTGTGGTTAGTGTTTATGTTTGTGGTTGTGGTTTGGGTATGGTTCATGGTATGGTTCATGGAATGGTTATTACACTATACATGTAACCGGCTTTTCTTCGTGTAATTTCCAAATCGTAAAGTTTCCCAAAAAAAGTAAAACCAAAATTCTAGACCACAAATTTCTAGCTTATGTCTCCTCTTAGGAAATTGTAGGACCAGTACTATCCTAGGTAAATGTATTGTTTACTATAAGAATGACTATTGACACTAGAGGAAATTATCATCTCAGGAAATTACCATCTCAATCAAGCTAATCTAAACTCAATTATTTAATGGCTGATCGGAGTTTCCTTTTCTGGACTGCATTAAGTAAGGGGGTCGATTACTAAATAGATTAAAACACAAACTATATCAATACAATTATACAAATTGGGAATTCAATTAATATTTATCTTCCATCCCCCCACCCCACCTCCCCCTTCCCCCTTCCCCCATCTCTTATCCATTCAAAGTACCAATCAATGTCAGTTACTGCATTGCTTTATATAACCATTCTAAAAATCTTGTTTTCATGGTTCTACCTGCATATAGAGTGAAACTTATATAGTCATAAAAGCCGCACGACCCACACTCTTCGCGACTCTTTGTTGCAGTTCGCGACAAGAAGCAATATCACCTCCAAACCGCCATACAAAAAAATAAACTCCGAAATATTTACGGAGTAAGGCGGGTAAATTTCAGGATCTATCGGAAATGACTATTACATCAAATACAGTTCATAAGAGACAACGATGTCAAATTTCTATTGGTTACTATTAGTCCTAGTGGTAATTTCCTATATTGTACTTCTCGTGATTATTAATCATACAAAATATGTCACAGTTAAATATATTGGTTGGTTATGTTTACGACAAGTTACTATTCGATTGAAAACTGTTCAAATACATATTAGAAAAATATCCCTACGATTTAATTTTTTTGGTTCAAATGAAACTTCAGGATTGAAATTGATCAATATTGAAATTGTTGATGTTGAAGTAACACAGATCAAGTTGACAAGTGAGAAGAAAGTTGGTGGTAAACGTGTTGTACTAAGTCAATTGATCAAGTTTGATATTTCCAAGAAATTATATACAATAATTGAATCGCGAATTTGCAACAGAGTCAATATTCATGTGTTCAGATTAGCAATTAAGGCACAAACAAGTTTGTTTTGTGATTATACCAGGTTGCAAGTGAATATGAATGAACAACATGATATTAAACTAACATTAACCATGTTATCTGGATTAATTAAAAAGAATAACAAACAAGAACCATTATTGAGAAATGTTGAGTTTTTCATCAATTGTAATTCAAGTACAACTTGTGAAACAAAAGATCGGATTTCTTTACAATTGATGAATTTTAAATTTGCATTATCAATAGGAAGATTAAACTTACCTTTGGAATATTTTGAATTAGCAAAACTGAACAAGGGGAGTTCCAAGGAATTACCAGATTTACTTCAATTTGTGGAACTATTACAACAATTCTTGGACGTTT
Source organism: Spathaspora sp. UFMG-CM-Y285 (assembly GCA_002911495.2). NCBI lineage: Eukaryota > Fungi > Ascomycota > Pichiomycetes > Serinales > Debaryomycetaceae > Spathaspora > Spathaspora sp. UFMG-CM-Y285. The sequence goes on from PPUV02000023.1 coordinate 60,284, forward strand.
ATTCCTCAACTGAAATTAAATTAGAAGATTTTACAATGTCATGTAATCCTGTGAATATCAATTTAAATTCAATTATAACCTTAACGAAAATAGACAAAGATACACATTCAAATCTTAAACTTTCCTGGTATTTAACTTCTTTTAAACTATATCATAAAGAATCTAAATGTGTCGAATTACCATCAGGTACATTTAATCATGAATTAGATCCCTTGGAAGCAATACGGGTATTTAATTCCTTACTTCATCAAGAGAAACACACTCCAGAAACAATCAACTTTGATTTGTCGGTAATTTTAACTAGTCCTACGTTTGATGTATATTACGATCAACAAGATATTTTGTTTGCCATTTTACGAAATAAAATGATGAAGAAAATGAAACAAACTACAGTAAAGGATGATATGGCAAATATGATCCTTATGGCTGTAGTCAAGATGATAAAATCTATTTCAGCAGTGATAAATATTGTAGATACTCATTTAAACATTCATTTACCTCCACGACATTCAAAACATGAAGATTTTAACCGACTTTCAAAATCGAATTTATTAGTTAATTGTACATTACTGGATTTTGTATCCAAGATATTCACCCGAGGAAGGAAACAAAATATTGATTCCCTAATTAAGATTAAAGAATTCAGGGTACAAGTTGAAGAGAATAGAATTTCAATTAGTAAGATTACTTCATTGGTTACATATAATGTGGTGAGAAACACTATTGGTTTACGAGTTGCTAGCAAGAGTATCCGAATTAAATCCGTCAATGATATGGTGTTTCACATTGTTCGAGAATATAGAAATCGTCAACGAATTTATAATAATCGGAAATATAATGAATGGATCGAATCTCCTGATTATGTCGCATTTATTGAGAATAATTATACATTTCAACCAATTACTGATTGTCTTGAATTATTTAAAGTGCTTCCATCAATTGTCACTTCAATAAATATCAAACTTAATACCATTTTAGTTGATATTATATGTAAACAAGGATTACCTAGTCATAAGATTTATGATGAAAACAACAAAGAAGAAATTGATTTGGCTGATTTTAGAAGAGGAATATCATTACGAATTAAAGATACTCGATTAATCTACAAGTTAAACAAGGAATTATTTGAACTCACAAACAATTGTATTGAATTGTATACTCTAAGTGAATATGAGTCGGAATATATTGAAGATTTTGATCAAGTTACCGAATATAATGAAACTGATTCAGAATATGGCGATATGTCAAGTATTGAAACTCTGAAGGAAGTTGAAGATGATGATGAAGTAGACGAATGTACTAAACGTATCAAAAGAGTACTTTCAATCTCAGGAATAACCCTTTCCAACAATCATAGAACTGAACCAGATGTCAATAAATTAAACTTATCCATTCCTTGTATTGATGCAAGAATAGATATGTTTTTCATATGGTGTATATTCTATGCCAAAACTTTGATTGAACAATTTGCTCCCACTGTGGAAAGTAATTGTACCAAGGATACAATTCGACAAATCGCACCCAGGAAGAAAGTTAAATTGGATATAAATGTTGATTCAGTGGCTTTAGTAGCGAGATTGCCTCGTAAAGTTGATATTTTAATTGAAATCGATAGTGCTCAATTACGAAACGTGCAAGCATTAAAGTCTATCGATGTTAAATATGCCAGATTATATGTTATTCAACCAGCTACACAACTTTGGGCGAGATTAATGGTGATTACTCAATTACAATTGAATATTCATGAAAAGACTGATATTTCCCCCGAGTCAATCAGGTTTAATGTTCCCAATCGATTCTTAATGTATACAGTAATCGACAATACCATTTCATTTTTCAAGGCTATAAAACAGTTGAAACATAATTTCTGGGGAGTTAGTTTACAATTTGATAAATTTGAAAGGTGTTACCCCCATGAGAAATTAAAACCTATGATATTTCCTACAATCAGGATAAGAACTAGTATTTTGGGAATTACTTTGGAAAATGATGCGTTTGAGAATGAATTAGCTATGATTTATGAATTAGGGTTGATTGAAAATCGCGAGAGATTAAAGAAGGAACAAGTGTTTGAAAAGAAATCTCGGGATATATTGGATAATGCCGATGATATTGAAGCTAAAATCGAATTGAGTGATGTGGTGGCCCCTGGACAAGTAGTTGATAGACCTAGTAGTCCTAATCCGTTCAAGATAGCTGAATGTAAGATTTCAACCGGGACATCCAAATTAAAGGGAAAGTTTCACAAATCAAGCAAGAAAATATCAACACTGCAACCAATTGAAAATGTTGATATTCCCCCATCTTCTACATATACACTTGCCCAAGCTCAAGCACAAATTGAAGATGCAAGATCACGACTTCTTCAGAACTTTTCGACAACTTGGATTAATCGATTCCGATACTATCGTAAAGAAAAGATCCATAATTGGAAAACAAGACATGAGAATGTTTGGGGGAAGGATGAAATCAAACCGATTATTAAGCAAAAGTTTTCCATTTTATCATATGCTGAAGGTGTATCTTTAATGGGAGCAGTATTTCGAGATGTTGAATTGACATTGGACAAGTTTAATGAAGGTGATTTACACGAGTTTATCTATAAATATGCCAAGAAACAACCGAGATTAAAGTATTCTATATTAGCTCCATTTCATATTGATTTGATATCTCGGAAACTTTACATGTTTTTAAGAGATTATCCCCTTCCTTTAGTGTCATTCCCAACAAATAGTGACGCAACTAAACCGACTATCCACTTACATGGAAATATAGTAATAAATGAAAACCTATATGAACTTCAAGAAGAATTACGATATATTTTCGTTCCTTATTCACCAGCATGTATTGACAATAATCAAGCAGATAACTTCTACTCGGTATACATTCCTCGTACATTGACACCTGTGAAAATGGTGGCCAATATTCAATGTGATTTAAATACCGATCGAGCATGTATGATTAGTTTTTGTAAATCATATCGTCCTAGTCTAAGTCTTATGTTTCAAGCATTTGATAATTTCACCAAACCAGCAATTGATGATAGTCCCATAGGATGGTGGGACAAAATCCCCTTGATTCTTCATGGTAAGATTCAATTCAATGTTGTCAATGAATTATGTTTACATATCAAAAGTTCAACTGATCCTTATGCACTTATGGGTAAAGATGCCGGGTTTGTGTTTTGTTGGAAGAATAATGTTCAATTGACAATTGATGGTAATGTCAATAGTAAGGAGTTGATTGGATTGACGAGTGATGATTTCTTGTTTGTGATTCCCAACTATGCTGCTCTGATGAAGGATGCTTGGGGGTTGTTTTATGATGAGAAGGATGATTTAAGCAATCTTGTTGATGCTGAATCGAAAAAGTTTTTGAAACGGGTGATTAAATTGTCAAGTAAGAGTAAAGTTAAATGGATCTTTGGTATGATGTTTGAACGGAATATACATGATTCCGTGAGTTATTCCGATAATGAGTTAAGAACAAGTGTTTTTAAACCTCATTATGAAGTTGTGGTAACCAATCCAGCAAATACCTATCATCCTGATTCATATAAGAATTATAGATCACATTATATCCACATGGCATTGTCGGTTATATCCAAATCTGATACAGGTCATTCATATAATTCCGCCCATCTTTCACCCTTGACTTTCCAATACTTTTTTAAATGGTGGGATTTATTATTACATCATTCAGTTATGCCGGTACGTAATGGAAACTTGTACAAACATGATCTGGTTAAAAAGAAACTGGTACAAATGGGGAAACATTTATTTACCATCAAATATCAATTAATATTCAACCCGATAATTATTTCTCACATGTATCTTCATTCAAATAATGAAGTTCCCGAAAAGAATAATCGAGTACAATTCACCGGATTAAAGGCCAAGTTTGCCAAATTTGAAGTGGATATGCATCAACGGCGAGAATTAATTACATATGTGAATAAGAAATTAAACAAAAAAACTCAAGTACGTCATTTGAAAATGAATCAAGTTGAAGTGAATACTGAAAATATGGATGTGAGGTTAATTAGAGCTACATTTCCTGATAAATGTATCACTAGTCGTGTAGCACATTATCTCAAGGGGGAAATAGTTTCATCGTCTTCCTCAAGTAGTTCTTCAAGTGGAGGATCCTTAAATGGGAGGACGTTCCTGGATTGGATGGCTGATTTGGATTCATATAATCAAGACTATTCTTGGTTGGATCAAGAGGATTTTATAGAGTTGGAAATTAAAGAACCGTTTTCGCCATACCCCAAGATTAGAATTGTTCCATTTTTATTCACCCCAAAATTTAGTTATTTCCGGGAGTTTAGTAAAGCGGAAGATGGGCCATTCCCATTTGGACAAGAACCAGTACATGATTGTTTAATGGATTTGGAAAAACCGGCAGCGGTACAACGGAGGATTCTTGAACAAAGAATTGATGGATTAGAAGAGGAATTGGCAAGTCAAAAGAGTTTACTTGATAAGGTCAATTTATCAAGACTGCCCGAATTTGAAGAGGACGCCAAGGAGTTGGAACACAAAATATGTATATTGAATGAGAAAATAGAAGTTGTCAAATTAGCATGGGAGACATTTAACGAGGAACAACAAGCCAGTGAAGATGAAGATGGGGGTTCCCTATCCAAGCAAACTTCTCGATTATCAGCATATTCTAGTCATTTATCTACTGATGTCGATGGTTCTTCTGTTTCACAATTTCATAATCGATTCATTATACATAATTTACAAATGAAGTGGGATAATTTATTACGAGAATATTTTGTATGTTATTTGGGCAAAGTAGGTGAACGTAAAAACAATCTGTTTTTTATGACGAAAGCAGCTGTGGATTTAGTTGAGAGTATAATCAATGAACAACAAGAAGAAGTTGTCACTCGTGAACCTGTCAAAGTCCGTTCATTCGATCCTAATGAATTTAAAACTACTCAACAGGTAATTGAAAGTTTCCAAGATGAATTTGATCAAGTTACAAGTGAAGAGGAAGTGGAAAACAAGTACTTGATAAAACTCATCCATCCACAAATTCAACTCATTAGTAACAAGAACCCTGACGCATGTGGTTTAATCACAGTTCGTGATTTAGAAATACGAATAATTGGAGTAAACATGCGGGATATGGTCAATACTATGGACGAAAATAATGAACAATGTAGTATGGTTGAACAAAGGTATGGAGTTTTATTCAAAGATGAGCAAATATTTGTTGTTTGTAAAGATTCGGTAGTTTCAGGAACGGATCCAATGATTTCGAATTTCGTGTCGGGATATGCAACTGGTACAGATAATTGGCCTCCTTGGTTTGAAACGGAGATGTGCTATCAAAGTAATAGTCCTTATATGGTGAGTGACAAGAGTAACAAAGCTATAATGTATAAACAAAAGAATCCCTTGTTTGTGGAAGTATCCAAGAAGTCAGTTGAACAAGAACTTGTGGTTTATTTGGGTAAGTTTGTCATCAATGCTACTTCAATACAATACTCCAGTCTTTACTATATATATAGTGATTTATTATTCCATGCCAAAACTTCGAAAGATGATGTTACAGGTAGGTTGAAAAAAGTAATGTCCTTGACTGATTCTGCTGATCTTCATGGATTAGATATTCGTATTAAAAACTTGCAAGATTCTATTAGAGAATACCTGATGATACTTTTAAACTTTGATGTTAAACGAGCACAATTTCATCAATTTGAAAGAGAAGCATTGGCACTTTTACAAATTGAATTAGTCAAGTGTAAATTTGAATTAATGTATCTTATGAAAGGAGTATCATTACGATTCAAATCCAAACAAATATCATCGAGTAATTGGAATATTTTGGCTGATCAAATTATATGGCATTTCTTAGATGATAATCGGGAACCATTTGTTGATTTTGCCTTGGGAAATACTCGATTCACTCGAACTGAGTCTGTAGATGGAACCAATGTAAATAATCTTCAAATTTCATTCCTTCAAGGGTTTAACTTGGAGAAAGGGACAAAGTATCCCCAATTGTTGACACCATATCAGGAAGTACCTGAAGGTAAACCCTTGATGAATATTTCTTGGACCATGGTGGAACCAGTAGGTGGGATTGGAATAGTTAAGGATGCCAAATTAGAAGTACAACCATTACAAGTTGAATTACAATTTGATACAGCAAAGAGATTAGTTAGTTATTTGTTTCCTAATGATACTGAATTTGTCGAAATGGAAGATGATCATGATGATGAATTTGACGATTTGTTTGAAGAGGAAGATCAAGGGTATGCTTCCGAAGCAAGTAGTAATAATTCAAATTCATCAAAGAATCCATTAAAGAGGTTGATTAGAACAGGATCTTGGAATTCCAAGAATTCAACTGTTGTAGCTTCAACGAAATTGTCAAATTCACAAAATTCTAGTGAAGTAAGTTCAACGATATCTAATGATGATACAAGTGATGGGATAAGAATCAAAACCAAGAAACTGACACGATTAAATAAGAAACGAATCGAAGATGATGAAGATAATTTAGCACTTATCACAGAAAGATCAGTCAAGTATAAATCAATTGTACATGTTGAAATTGTCAAGTTTATCCTAATTGTCAGTTTCACTGGACCCAAGAGCAATCATTTATTAGATGTCAATCAATTACATTTAAATGTTCCAAATTTAATTTACAAGAATAAGATTTGGTCAGGGGAAGATTTTATAAATCGATTAAAGAAAGATATTATAAAGATGATCTTACAACATACAGGTAAGATTCTTGGAAACAAGCTCAAAGTACAAAAGAAACGAGAAAAGATAACCGAACCATTAAAACAAATATCTAATTATGGCAAGATATTAACTTTGGATGATTTAAGTACCAGAAATTCTCAAGATAATCTGCCCCAACCAGAACTGCCAAGAATAACAACACCAAGACCTCGTGTAGTTAAAAAGGTAGATGCCTCAGATGCTACATTTGCTACGTATTTTAAAGATGATTCAGAGGAAGAACCAACTTTATCTGTGTAATAGTATATAGTAATTGATAATCCATATACCTTTGATTGTATGCAGGACGTGGAAAAAGAACAATTAATGTTGCGCGTATTTCGTTTTTTGGTTGTAACTTTTATGTTTTTTACCCCCTAGTATTAATACAACACAAAACAGTATATATTAAAAACCCGCCAAGCCTTTTTACTCACATATCAACTGTTTTTTTTAAAAGAAAAGAAAAATTCCACTTTTTTGCTCAATTGATATAGATTTGCATAGATCATGGCCTTCTTTGACGTCCTCAAGGAGAGGGCTGTATTCACGTTAAATCAAGTATTAGACAAGAATCGTAATTCAGGATTAACCAAACATCAACAATTCTGTTATAGTCATCACATTCCAGAAACAGAAACCATTCTTGGAGAATCAGCTGCTGAAATTGGTATTAAATCAGATTATTCCAGTGATGCATATAATGACACATTGCCATTCCCTCAAGGACGTATATATTTAACTCCGCAATTTCTTATATTTCGTGATGCATTTGATAGGAAGAATTGTTCATTTAGTTTACATTTAAGCACAATTAAGAAAGTTGAGAGAGCTCCTGGGTCTGATTATGGGTTTGCCTTGGTAGTGTCAACATATAGTAAACTTCATTTGACATTGTATTTAGTTGGAATTAGGTCAGATAGTGAAAGGTTTGCGCAACAATTGAAAATAGCACTAAAGAAGAATTTAGCTAGTGTTGGCAAATTAAAACCATTTATTCAAACATGTTATTCTGAATATTTACTAGCCAAGAATAATGTAAGTGATGAGAAGATCGAACATGCTCCTCAAGGTGGATTAGGCTTGGTGTTTAAATTTCCTGGAGATCCCAAGGAATTAAGAGATAAATCAAAAATGAGATTATGGTTTGATTTATTTAGAGTAGATGGCAGGAATTTATCACTTGTTAGAACTCCTATGTTTTATAAATTAGTTAGAGTAGGATTGCCTAATAGATTACGAGGAGAAATTTGGGAATTATGTTGTGGATCAATGTATCTTCGATTGGATTATCAAGGAGAATACAACAAGATCTTGGAAGATCACAAGGACCAAAAATCGTTTGCTATTGAAGAAATTGAGAAAGATTTAAATCGTTCACTACCAGAATATGCTGCATATCAATCACCTGAAGGTATTGAAAGATTAAGACGAGTATTGACAGCTTATTCTTGGAAAAATCCTGATGTGGGATATTGTCAAGCTATGAATATCGTCGTAGCAGCAATGTTGATTTACATGTCTGAAGAACAAGCATTTTGGTGTTTGAATGTATTATGTGATCGTATTGTTCCTGGATATTATTCAAAAACCATGTATGGAACTTTACTTGATCAAAAAGTATTTGAATCCTTGGTACAAAATACCATGCCTATGCTTTGGGATCATATAACCAAAAATGATATTCAATTGTCAGTGGTTTCATTACCTTGGTTCTTGTCGTTGTATTTATCATCCATGCCATTAGTGTTTGCATTTAGAATTTTGGATGTATTTTTCTTACAAGGACCAAAGACATTATTTCAAGTAGCTTTAGCAGTATTGAAAATTAATGGAGAGACACTTTTGAAAACCGAAGATGATGGGACATTTATATCAATTATCAAACAATATTTCTTGACTTTAAATGAGTCGGCTCATCCAAATTCACCAAATCCAAAGTATAGAAATATAACTCGATTCCAAGAACTTTTAGTTACTTCGTTTAAAGAGTTTTCTGTGATTGATGAAGAAATGATTAATAATCATCGAGCTAAACATAGAGATACCATATATCAAAACATTTCCAGTTTTGTCAAACGAACTGAACTTCGTAATTTACCAAGAACAAATAACATCTCACAGGAGACATTGAGTGTATTGTATGATCGATTTTACTCAGTAGTCGAATCATTTACAGTCACTAAAGGGTCAGGCACTAGTGTTATGGATTACAAAGTATTTGTCGAGTTTATGTCAGAGATATGTGAATGGGTTACAGAAGTTAACATAACCAATGAACGTCATTTTTTGAAACGATTATTTAATCATTGGGATACGGAAAAGCAAGGTGCTTTAACGTTTACTGATTTACTAGTAGGATTAAATAAATTAATTGACCCTGATCTTATGACGTCAATGTCGAATTTCTTTGAACTTTATGATACCAAAAACAATGGAAAGATCGATCGTGAAGGGATTTTACAAATTTCTGAAGATTTATTATACATTACTAATCCTTGGAAAGATGGAGAATTGTTTGATGAAATTACCAAGAATAATATTGAAACTGTTATTGCTGATGAAGTATATAAGAAACAAGTTGAGAAAACTACCAGTAACAACTCAATAAATTCTGAAATTCAATTACCAGCCGATTTCCAAATGGATAAAGACCATTTAGAACAACAACAAATTGAACGATATTTGCAAGCAGCATCAACTTTTATTCAACGAGCATTTGAATATGCTCAACCTGAAGAGGAACAACTCCTAATTAAAGAATTAGCAATTGACAATACCATTTCTCATAATGCTGCACTTAACCCCAACACACCAGTATACTTGAACTTGCCAACGTTTAGAATGGTTATTTTAGCCGATGAAACTTATGAATTATTATTTGGTTCAACTATACGTCAAGCTACCCATATTGAACGACCCTTAGACACCAAATTCAATCCTATTCGTAATCTCCGGGATATGTTTGATGGATTGTTGGCTGATGGAAGGAAAGTGGCTACCAAAGTGCGTATGCGTATGGATAATAAAGCCGTTAGTAATTCTAGTAATGCTTCAATTAAATCTAGTGTCAAGGAAGAAGAAGAGGATGATGATTTGGGAGTTATTTCCATTGATGATAATGATAAGGAGTTATTATTGGCTACTGAGGCCCAAGTTGTTGTCAAAGAACTGACAGAAAAACCCAAAGTTAATCGAATGGAAAGTGAAAAAATCATTGCAAAGTCGGATAAGAATTTAATAGAATTTGAAACGTAGTCCATTTGTACAAAACAAGTATATATATATAAAGAGATAAACATAATTAATGGCCATGCTTTGTACCAAATAATTTTCGTAATTTACCAAACTTCTTCTTTTCCTTGGTAGGAACAAAACTTACATCTTGAATTTCAACAAGTTGCTGAGGAACATGTACTTCATCATCTGAATCATTGAACCTGGATGAAAATCCCGTGTGTCCCCGAGGTGCATCTTCATCGTCGGAATCCAATAACCTTGACTTGAACTTATGTCTACTGGAGTTACTCGTGGGTGTAGTATCTGTCGAACTATGTATAGGTTTTGATCCATGCGATTGCGTTGCACTAGGTGGCATAGGATCACGTAATGTCATTCGAGTTTTCTTTTTTTCTACCGATTTAACTCTTTCGGGTCGCTTGGCAACGGTAGCTTCCTGGCCTGTTGGTTTAAACACGGATTTAGGTCTAGCTTGTGCTTTAGCATACAATTCCTGAGCTCGAGTTTTGGAAGGTGAGGTATAACCAGGGACAGACATTGGGTGGGGGGCTAATGGTTGTACAACGGTATGTCCCGCGTTCAGTACTGTAGTATGTCTGAATTGTCTTGATGTCATTCCAGGTGGTTCTACTGGCGTGGAATTGGGGCGTAATGTTCGAATTTGATGAGGTAGAGGTGGTGATTTTCTCATGGATTGTTGTGAGAGTCGTTTATGTTGGGGTGTAGGTGATGTTTGATTATGGAATGGTGGATATGCTGAAGAACCATTTAATTCAGTATGGGAGAGTTTGGAATTGAGACGAGTATTTTCCGCTGTGGTGAGTGAAAGGTAAGCTTGTTGCGCTGGATTAGGTTTAGGAGGAGCTTTTCTGGCTACAGGGGTTGTGACTTGTGGTTGGGTGGTAGCTGGTGGTTGAAGAGGAAGTGATGAAGTAGAGTTTTTCATGGCTGATTTCATAGGTTTCCTCACTGGTGATTCATTGGAATACACTGAGGATTTGGAACTGTGACTTTGTCGTGCAGGAACAGTAATGGAATCAGTAGTTGTAAGACCATCACTAGTATAAGGAACAGGTGAAGTGTTTTCATCACGCACATCTTGCTTTTCAACTCCATCTTCCAAATTTAATAATTCTGTAGATCGGAAATTCTCATATTGACTAATTATTCCAAGTTCATTCACCCCTGGGTCTAAACTGGGGTAATTGCTGCCATCTCTTGATTCAGAAATCACCACTGGTGGAGGAATGATTTCTTCATCATCACTAAGAGTATCAACAGTTGACAATTCTGGTTTTTCAATTAAATCAGCAAGATCAGGTTTTGTAACTGGAGCAACTGGAGCAACTCCATTTTCTTCAACAACAGTTGTCGATTCTTCCTCCTTGTTTTCCCTCTCTATTGCTTCATTCAAAGATTTCTCTCTTTCAACACGACTAGCTTTCAACTTTTCATATTCTTGTTTCTTTACTTCCAATTCATGTGCCAATTGTTTCTCTTCATCAATTTGTTTTTGTAACAACTCCAATTTCCTATGTTGTTCAAGAATCTCGTCTGATTTTCCCAATTTATCCTCCAATTCTACAACTTCCTTCATGGATTCCAAATTATGCGCAGGAGGAGGAGCAACAGCAGATGAAACAACTCGTCTAGATGAAATTTGTGTTTTTCTTGGAGTTACATTATTTAATGATGAAGAACGAGGAATTGGCTTTACTGGATTAGCTGAAGTTCGTAACGAACTAGTTCTACTATTGATTCCAGCACCCCGCATAGAATTACATCGAGCTACTTCTTTATCAAAAGTTTCTTGAGGAACTTCGATAATTTTAATACCTGTAGGAGTAGGAATGTATTTCTTGACCATTTTCGGAGTAGTTGGAGCTTTAGGCTTTGAAGTTGCTGGTTTATGTTCCAACCTTAAATCCTTAAGATTTTGTTGGTTCTTGAGATATACTCTGGTAGTTTCATCAGTGATATCATCGATATATGAATCAGTAAAACTATCATCTATATCATGAATTTTCGTGGGACTTATGGCACTATTATTTGTAATTGTTGAACCTGAAGAAAACCTTCTGAATTGATGAGTATTTGGTGTTGCTGGTGGTTGTTGTGGTGGTTGCACATTCGAGGGGATAGACCCTATGCTTGCTCGTGAACCTCGTTTGAATAAACTTCCTCCATACGTCTTTGTAGGAGTAGGTTTATTCTGAGGGGTAGTTCTAGTACTTGTTTTCTGTGATAAACTAGTAATTGGCTTTGTTGTGGGTTTGCGTGAATTACCAATGGTTAAGGCTGCAGCAACTGCACTTGAGTTAGGTTGATGGTTTGCAGGAGCAGGTTGGTTGACTCCAGTATACGCTGTAGTATGAGTCGTCCGAGATTTTCTTCGAAACATGGTCACAATTGAATATAGAAAAGCTAGCTAGTTAGTTGTTGTTGGTTGATTGCTATTTCCCTAGAATTTCAGTTGTATTGTTTTTGTGTTGACGAATACCAATGCGCCCCTTCTCAAGACAGACGAAAAAAAATCAATAAACAATACGATCACGTGAGCATGGAGAGAATAACAAGAGAAGCAAGTTAATGTATTAACTTTTTGCATAATTGTACTAATTTAACTCTATTTACAATTTCCTACTAACCAGTAGTATTTGACTAGTTCCTACTCTATTCAATCCAACAAGTCGACTAACCCAACCACCAATATTTTGTCCATTTCTAACCACCATTCGTAACACAGGTCTTATACTTAACAATGCCCAACTTAATAGGAACCCTTGTAATAAAGGCATAAGTATTTGGTCTTTAATTATGGCATAGGCAACAATTCCTGGAGTTATAGGTAATGGTTGTAATTTTTGTTGTTCTTGTTTATCCAAGTTTTCATTTATTAATTGTAATTCGTCATCTGTAAGTACTACAAGATGCTTATGTTTGTGTTTTGTCTTTCGAATTGGAGTTGATTGCTCATCACCAGCATATTTATGAAGTTGTTTTAAAAAGGATTGTTCGAATCGTAAATCAGGAATAGCTATTTGGGGCATTGTTGTGAAGAGTACTAAGTTAAAAGGAGTGTTCTGAAAGGGCAACAATTTGTCTTGAACTTGTAAAAAAACTGCTAACTTGTAAATTTTTCAAAAGTGCAGGTTAAGCGTGAGCAAAAAAAAAACTGAAAATTGATCAGCACAAACAGTATCACAAACATCTATAAACAACTACATCTACAAACACACTCACAACATGAATATGGATATCGATCCTAGTGGTCCTTCAGTGACTATCCGAGAAGCAGAACGTGATAGAGTAAACTTCATTCTTAAAAACGTCAATCTTGCCCTGGCAAATTCTATTCGACGTACTATGCTTGGTGAAGTACCAACATTAGCTATAGATCTTGTGGAAATCGATGTTAATACTAGTGTATTGGCTGATGAATTTATTGCTCATAGACTTGGATTAATTCCTCTTGTCAGTGAAGGGATTGAAAATTTAACTTACTCAAGAGATTGTACTTGTGATAATTATTGTAGTAAATGTTCAGTTAGATTAGAACTTACTGCTAAATGTGATAGTGATTCTACTATGAGTGTATATGCATCGGATTTGGCCAAATTCCACAACGGGTCAAGATTAGGTGATCCCGTAATTAGAGATGCTCAAGGAAGAGGATCACTTATTTGTAAATTAAGAAAACATCAAGAACTTCGAATTGTATGTATTGCGAAAAAGGGAATTGCTAAAGAACATGCTAAATGGTCTCCCTGTGCTGCCGTGGGGTTTGAATATGATCCTTGGAATAAATTAAAACATACTGATTATTGGTATGAAATTGATGCTGAAAAAGAATGGCCCAAACTGGAAAATTGTGAATGGGAAGAAATGCCTGACCCTGAAGCACCATTTGATTATAAAGCAAAGCCAACGAATTTCTATTTCGATGTGGAAACTGTAGGGAATTTACCTCCTAATGAAGTTGTGGTAAAACTGATTGAAACTTTACAGAGGAAGTTGGCTGATATTGCTATTGAATTGAATAAAGAGAGTGTGGAAGCTAGCAATGCTAATGCTGGAGGTTTTACTACGTATGGAAGAGATTACGATGGAGATTCTCCTATGGGGAGAACTCCATATGGTGAGTGGGGGCAGTAGATATATATAACATTCTAGTATAGAAAATTAAATGTGTATTATTAGTTATTACTCTTATTCCAGGCTACAACATCATCAAATTTTACTAATTTACCACCAAATATATCTAACGCACTTCCATATGTCAAATCAACTTTGCCTTTACTTAATTGATTTACTACATCTAAGTCCAGTACCAGTTTAGCACCTCCAGCATAAACAATCTTTCCTTCAAATCCAGTGGGGCACCATTCTCCTAATTTTTCAACTAACTTCTCATCAATACCTTGACAGAGACCTTCCACATCAGCAGCATGTATAAGAAACTCATCACAATATTCTCCAACTTGTTTTAAAAACTCTCCAGATAATACACTAGTGGTTAATGTTTGCCATTTATTCATAGCCACCACCCATTGAACTTGATCATCCTTCATCACAGTTCGACAACTCAAATCAACAATCAATCTTTCCTTCCCAACTCTCAGACTAACCTGTTTCAACTTGTCCCAATCAAAACACATCTCCTTGTTAACTTTACTAAATAAATAACTGGTTAAAATCACATGTGAAGCACCCTTTTCCAACCATGCCAAGGCATTCTCATAGTTAATTCCACCACCTACTTGTAACCCACTAGGCCACGTCTTCAATGCGAGTCCAGCAGCCTCATCATTGGCAGGATTAGACCCAAGTTTGATCACATGACAACCAGTGACGTTTTGATCATGATAGAGTTTAGCATAATGGGAGGAAGGAAGATTCAGAACAAAGTTTGTTGTTGTGGAATTGGCTTGTACAGTGTCATCCTGTGTTAGTGTTCCTCCCACAATTTGTTTGACTTGACCTGAATGAATGTCTATACAGCCTCGAAATTTCGTCATTGTATGGTGTAGAAGTTAAGTGAATCATTTTGGACGTTTTCCAATATCGCGAATTTTTCAAAGTCAACATTGAGTGGGGTGAAACAGGTAGATCAACTGCAGTTCAAGCAAAATTTCAAGATATTTGTAGATATTGTAACATCGAGTAGGAGCTACAACATTCCTTTATAACTCCTCTATTTAATTAACAATGCTTGTATAAATAATCTTCCAAGTAAATAGTCAATCTGGTACAACCTGCAGGAACACCATTGAAAAAAATAATCTCGATGCTCATCCTGATAATATTCTCTGGTTGAACCAACATGACTGACGACGAAGAATATAGACGAGCTCTTGAGATCCAACGACGTAACTTCGAAGCCCAGTTTGGCAGTATTGAATCACTTGGATTTGAAGATAAATCAAAGACTGTTGAACAGTGTTCATCTGATGAGAGTGAAAGTGATAATGACAGCAACAATGACAACGAAGAAGAACTCCACTTTCAAAGTTTTGAATCATCCGACGACTCGCATTCCTCCATGTCTGAATCTGAAAACCTGGAAGAAGATATAGCAGAGGAAGCTCCCAAAGTCGTCAAACTCAACACAACTTCTACACCAACAATCATATCCAAACAAGATCGAAAACTCCTTAAATCAGGTAGAGCACCAACATTACATGAACTTTCCCTTCAATCACAACGAGCAGTCAAGAAAACCCCTGCACAAGTTAAGGAAGATTCAGAAAACCTTGAGAATGATTTAAAATTACAACGACTCCTACAAGAATCTCATATTCTTACTTATTCTCTTGAACATTCTGGAGCAGATCTTACTTTAGAAACTATTGATTATGAAGATCCTACTGGTAAGGCACGTCGTCGAATTCTTGACTCTCGTATGCGTCAACTCGCGTCCGTGAACTCAACTGGTAATAAAAAACTCGAGAGTATGCCAATGTCGATGCGTAAAGGGATGATTGCAAGTCGAGATAAAAAAGTAAAGAAATTCGAAGCTGATGCTCGTGATGCCGGAATTGTCTTGAGTAAAGTACGTAAGGGACAAGTTAGAGATTTGAATGAAGGTAAAGGATCAACTTCAGCAAGTGATAGATTGGGTAGTGGTATAAGTAAAAAGAAGCATATTAGAGATCGTGGATTAAAAATTCATGGTGTTGGAAGACTGACGAGAAATGGACTTGTCCTTAGTCAAGGTGAAATTGACAAAATAAATAACAAGGGAAAGAAATTTAACAAAAAGAAAAGGAGATAGATGTATATATTTCTATAAAACTTTACTATTAGAACGCCTCAATACTGCTCTCATTCGTCATTGTATTCCCCTTAATTTCCAAATCATTTCCTCCTTCCACATTGTTTATAGCTAATCCATGTTCATTTGCTAAATGTAAAAGACAAATAAAACAAAAACTAGTTGAAATATCCTTTGCTTGTTCTGATTTATACATGGACGATATTTTATTAACAATTTGACCAAACTTGATAGGTTTGACATCTTCATTCTCTTCAGTATCTGCAATCACTCCTTCCTTCGCCTCCTCTTTGATAACCCCCCACATATTATCCTTCAATAATCTCACATTAACTCGTTTGGCTACTCGTGAAAAACTAACATATTCATCACTTCTCTTGCCCATAATCCCCACATCGGTGGTTTTCTCTTCTTCAATTTTTGTTGATTCTAAAGCATCATTGAAATCAATTCCTCCAAAATCATTCTCATTGAATCCATCATCTTCAGCAAGTTCTGCCTCCCTGAATGACTTTTCTAATCGTTCACGCTCTTCTTGTTCCTTATATGCATCACCAAAGAATTGGGCATCAGTTAACGTAGCTTGTGGTTTGGTCTTGTATGTTGAAATCGGGAATTGCTTTGTGAATAACGTGATTAATCTGGAAGAAGTATATTGGATATCATCAGGTAATTTGTTTATTCCATGATTGTCCTTCTTGACAAGTGTCAGAGAATTGCGAGGTGGTTCAAAAAGTGTATCCTCATCAATATCATCACTGAAGAAATCAACAACAGTAGCGTCATGTTTCTTTCTTTCCAGTGGAGGTTGATTATTATCCGGTTTAGGCTTTGCTTCTTGATCAATATTATTTGCTCGTTTAAAAGCAGTGACTTTCCAATGTTCTGGTCCTCGCCAATTGTGTCGCATTCGATCATCAAAATATGCCATTAAATCTCGATCAAGTACTTCTTCACTCTGCTTCTCCATTTGAGGTTCTTCTTGAAATAATCGCGGTAGAAGAGATTGCGTAAGATTATATGGATCAGTGGTGTTGTTGTGATGCGTCACAGGTTCGTCATTCGCCTCTTCTGGATCAATATTATTGAAATCATTGTTCATGTCATCATCAAAGTAATCAAACTCGTTTCTAGGACTAGTATACAGGATTGGTTCACTATTCTTGTTTAGATCAGTCAAGATATTTTTCGCCAGTTGAACATCTTCCAATGCAGATTGAAATTCCGCAAGTGAAGGTATCAATGTAAGTTCATCCAATCCTGAATCACGAAAAACAATTTTGGAAAGTGAACCAAAATCAATGTCATTGTTGACAATAGTATCTACTTGTTCTGTTGTTTCTGAATCAGGATTCGTCGTGGCATCGAAAACCACTCTCCCATTATTATCAATGTTCAATGTGTTCAATAATAAACTTTTGGCTCCGCCTTCATCAAATTCAGCAAGGGCTTTCTTAAACAATGGATCAATAGCCAATTCCTGTTCAAGTTTTTTGATCTTGATAATTTCAAAATCTACCAAGGTAGATTCAACTATCCTGTTCATTTTCCGCTTCTTTTTAGGTTCGTCGTCGTTCTCCCCTTCTCCTTCTTCTCCTTCCCCTTCTTCTTCCTCCTCTCCTTCCTCTCCTTCCTCTTCCTTCTTCTTGGCCAATCCACTCAACAACTTCCCTGTTTCACTAGCAGCACTTTCAACACGAGAACTATAAATTTTAACACATCCATCTAAAGTAGCACTAGCTCTTTGAAAATTAATATTCTCACCATCTTTAATAACATTCAAATCAGCGAAATAATCAATCAACCCAAAATTCCAACTATTCTTCACAGTAATCTTATTATCGGTCGCCATCTTGATCCATTCTTCAAAATTAGATAAAATGGTATGTTTATTCTGATGAAAATGAATGGGATCTTCAATGAGAGTTCCTGCATCAGAAAGAATTCGCGTCAGAAGAATACGATTATTAGCTGACGACACAACTCGTTGTTGCTGTTGTGGCGCATTGGATGACGATGGTTTTCGAACTCCAGAGGGACCCCTTC
This sequence comes from Spathaspora sp. UFMG-CM-Y285, assembly GCA_002911495.2. Lineage (NCBI taxonomy): Eukaryota > Fungi > Ascomycota > Pichiomycetes > Serinales > Debaryomycetaceae > Spathaspora > Spathaspora sp. UFMG-CM-Y285. Next base: position 78,596 of record PPUV02000023.1, read on the forward strand.
GTTTAGGTAGAGTCGATGACATTGTGATGTAAGTAAGAATACGTTTGTTTTGATTTAGTGAAGCGTGTTTTGCTTTTTGATTCTTTTTTTTTGAGAAAGGAAACTCTAGTGAGCCGCACCTAGTGGGGTTAATTGTTGTCAAATTGGTGGATGGTGCACGACCTTTCATATGAGCAAATTTAATGTTTCTCTGTTTGTATGATTCTGTTTGACGAGGGACTTGCATAGAGTCGTGTTATCAGGGAAGTATGTATAGGTTCAGGCATATAACTGTGATATTATTGGAAAGTCCATCTATTACGTTGGATCTACTGTGGCAATTAATGCCGAGGTTTTTCCGAGATTTGCAAATCCCGAAGAAAAATTAGGTTGCAAATGTGCTTTACAGAAGGAAATTGGTCATGTTTCTATCTTGTAAGAGTATACCAGTGATGTTTTACTTTAAAATAAGGTCTTTGATGTATTCTTTGTTAGCTTCTCTTGAGTAAAATCATTTAATGTATTTTCTGGAAGTTTTTCCACCAAAACATCTAAAATATCATATGAAATGATATATTTACAAGTTTCTCTCACAAAATAGTACTGGTAATCATTATCATAAAGCATCTTCCCCGCCAACCATACTTCAACTCCTCTTGTCAAACTTATCGGCTCGGGCTAGATCCACAATCCTGACGTAATCCGCTCCATCCTCAAAAAATTTCTGATTCACACACGACTCCCAACTTTTTTTTTGAATCCCGGAAAAAAATCTTTTGGATGCTGGAAAAGTTCCAGTTACACATAATTTCAGTAACTCCATAAGTCAAGAGTTAACTTTGATACCACAAACCAATCAACCATGTTGACTAGATCCCTACTAGGTATTTCCCGTGTTGGTATACACCAACACCCAATAATGCCAGTGGTGTCACGAACCTTACCTATGATAAATATGATTCACTCGCAACGATTTGCCTCCAGTTCTACTGTCACCTTACTTCAATCACAAGAACAAATCGCCAATACTGATTTAACCAATACTCTTGCTCAAGCTGAGTTCTACAAACTGCTTCTTGCCAATAATTACCCTCATATTGTTGTACAAAGGTATGAAACTCCCGGGATATCTGCTAGTGCCGAATGTACCAAACTTTATATTGATGCGTTGAATAAAATTGGGAAAAAGGGCAAGGCAGAGCAAGTCTCACGTGCGTTGAATGACCAGTTAGCTGCAGGTGGTGTTGTTGCTACTAATGCTACTGGTGGTGGTACTCCATTACCTCATGGATTTGGATCAAGATATGAACCTGTGCATGTAATTGTTAGTGAATCACTTTTGACGATTTTAAGTAGATGGCTTAAATGGTTGATACCCGTGGCATTGGTGACATATGGTGCCACTAATGCATTTAATTATCTTGTTGAAAATAATACCATGTTTAGAAATGCTGAAGTTCCTGATAAGCTGGTTGATGTATCTCAATCAACAGTTAGATTTAAAGATGTTCAAGGATGTGACGAAGCAAGAGCTGAACTTGAAGAAATTGTTGAGTTTTTAAAAGATCCTTCCAAGTTTACTGCCTTGGGAGGGAAATTACCCAAGGGGGTTTTACTTACGGGTCCTCCAGGTACTGGTAAAACTTTACTTGCAAGGGCTACTGCAGGAGAAGCAGGAGTTCCCTTTTTCTTCATGTCAGGTTCAGAATTTGATGAACTTTATGTTGGTGTGGGAGCTAAGAGGATAAGAGAACTTTTCACTCAAGCTCGTGAAAAGTCTCCCGCAATTATTTTTATTGATGAACTTGATGCTATTGGAGGTAAACGTAACCCTAAGGATCAAGCATATGCTAAACAAACTTTAAATCAATTGCTTGTTGAATTAGATGGGTTTTCCCAAACTGAAGGAATTATTATTATTGGTGCTACAAATTTCCCAGAATCTCTTGATAAGGCATTGACTAGACCAGGTAGATTTGATAAGGAAGTTGTTGTTGAATTGCCTGATGTTCGTGGTAGAATTGCCATTTTAAAACATCATATGGAAAATGTGGAAACTGCTGATGACGTAGATGCATCAATTATTGCCCGGGGAACTCCAGGACTTTCAGGTGCTGAATTAATGAATCTTGTCAATCAAGCCGCAGTGCATGCATCTCAATTATCTGCCCCTGCTGTTGACATGAACCACTTTGAATGGGCCAAAGATAAGATTCTTATGGGTGCAGCCAAGAAGAAAATGGTGATTACTGAAGATTCTCGAATTAATACTGCCTATCATGAAGCAGGCCATGCCATTATGGCCATGTACTCTGCCGGAGCCACTCCATTATACAAGGCCACGATTCTTCCTCGTGGTCGGGCCCTTGGTATTACTTTCCAATTACCTGAGATGGACAAACATGACATGTCTAAACGTGAATGTCTTGCTCGATTAGATGTATGTATGGGTGGTAAAATTGCCGAAGAAATGATTAATGGTAAGGAAAATGTTACTTCTGGATGTGCCTCAGATTTAGCCAATGCGACAAATGTTGCTCGTGCTATGGTGACAAGTTATGGAATGAGTGACAAGATTGGGCCTGTTCAATTGTCGGAGAATTGGGATAGTTGGTCACCCCAAATTCGTAATATGGCCGATACTGAAGTTAGGGATTTCTTAATAAGTTCTGAAAATAGAACAAGAGATTTGTTGAACAAGAGGAAACTCGAATTGAAACGATTGGCTGAAGGGTTACTAGAATATGAAACTTTGACCCGAGAAGAAATGGAAAAGATTGTCAAGGGTGAACCAATTAACAAGGAAAAAACCATGAGTAATACTGTCATCAAGAGTAAGTCAGATATAAAGGGGTTAGCTATACCGACCGCAGCCAGAGATGCGTAGACATTTCGAAACCCAAAAAGCATTTTAATTTGAATAGCGACTATTCGTTGATACACTGTTTATAGTTTTGTATGATTGTACATGAAATATTTAACTTTGCGTTAGCTAAACTTCTGATGTTCTCTTAAAAAGTCTATTCTAATGCAACATTGTGCACATTACAAGTGACGTCAGAATCTTGCAACCAAAAAATAAGTGCTCGTAACCAGGCGTTTAGGTATTTGTGGCATGTTTGTTTTTAGTGGACTCTTGGTGAAGGTAGTTGTTGTTGGTAGTTTCCAAGATAATTCAAGGGAGGTTGGTACACTGATTTAGACCAAAGAAGCATTAAGTCAAGATTTTTGAGCCAAATTTTGACAAAACTTGTTTGATCTGCTTGTTTAGTTACCTTGTACGTCTTTGTAAATTCTGAAACTCTAAATTTGTAATAAATTCGAGGTGTTCTTGATCAGGACTTCTCGTCATTCTTGGAAAGCAATTGAGAAACTTAAATCTGTCAATTCTGAAAAAAAGGCAAATAGGTGTAAAAAGTGGAACATTTTGATTTGTCAAGTGTTTCAACATGGAACTTCTTTGGTTATTCAATATGTATTGCCAAGTGCTTTAAGTTATATTGGGCTATTGAGTAGAAAAGTTTCACATTGACTAACTCATCCACTCATTGTTGACATTCATTCTGGTTTAACTTCCTGTCCAGGAAAAAACCCAAGTACTTGATTGGTGGGAACACACAATAGTAATACGAACTGAATACATCAAGCAAAGATCTTTCCCTGACTATCACAACCTTAATTCTATCAAGTTGCAAAACTCCAATACGAGATATAACTTACTCCTTAAACCTTGAAGTTTAATTGGATACACATGCCAGATATAATTCTTTGGACAACCAGATATTAGATTATATACTCTGGAACAAACAGTGAATCCTTAACCTTATTAGAAACTATCCCCGACTGAGTTGTATCAAGATAGTACAATCATTTCAGTTCTGGTTACACTTGAATCGGTTGGTATTTACCCGATGCCTAAAAGAGCATTCATACTAAATAGTAAAAGAAAACGGTTTCCCTGGTGATTGTGCCGGTAATAACCGATGCCCAATACACCACGCGTTTTTTACCAATTATATTTTAGAGTTGTACAAGATATAAATTGAAAATGAACCCCACGTGGAATCCTATGTTTTTTTTGGGGTCCCGTGTGGTTCGTATATTGCCCAGAGGGGGTTTTGTGGTTATTATGAGATATGTATGAGATGTGATGAGAGTGGGGCCGGTCATTGGATAAAAGAGAAAGTACAATAGGAAGCTCAAGAACGGTGTAATTGTATGAAACCAACAATTTGTTAGTCTTGTTTTTCAAGTTAAACCTCGCTAATCCTAACGGTTTGTACAAAATGGCAAAAGGCAAAAAAAAGAATTGGTTTGATTTCCCATGCAGGATGTTAATTATTTTTAAGCCCTCTTCTAAGTAATCAGAAACGTCCCTCGGTAGATCCTAGTTATCGCTAAGTAATAAACTCGTATTTGAATGAGATCCGAAAAATGTGTAAAGAACTATCATTATCTAGTACAGCAATCTAGATAGTAGTTGTTTTCTGTAGTGTTTCCTAATTAGGAAGTCCTATTGCTTGGTATGCGCAAAAAAAAAAACACATTTTGTGATTACTACGGATAATGAAAACATCCTTCCTTCTTCGTAATAACTTCTAAACACAGATCATCCCACTTTATTTGTGTCATAAAACTTTACTTGCCAGATATGTATCTTCCTCGCCCTGGTTCACGTGATACGGATCTCTACCCGGTGTTTTCATATTATGTAAAGAGCCTTAAAAAGAAGAACAAAAAAAAAGAAACCATATCGCCAGCCAACGAAAAAAAAAACCCCGAATTACTCCCACGTGGGACTTTTTTTTTGCTCTCTTTTAATTTTTTTTTATTGTCACACATTGACAAAAAGGTTATAATTTTTGAGTTGTCTTGAACTGAGTTTTTTTTTAAATATAAAATCGATTTCAAGCTTTAGATTTAGTTTTTTTTTTCATTTTCACTTTTCTTTCTTGTGCAAAAATAAAAAAAATATAAATTTGATTTAGAAATTTATTTGTTGTGTTTTGTTTTAATTTTTAATTTTTAATTTTTAATTTTTTTTTCAGGTTTCATTTTTTTTTTTGTATTTCCACAAATAAATTGATACATAAAAGTGGCAAAGAGAAAGAGAAAAATATATAAACCCACATCAACAGATTAATCTTACTGAAAAAATACTGTGAAACGTTTACCAAGTTGTGCCCCACTTACCCGTTTGCATATAATTATTTTTAGTGTTCTAACTTTTTTTTTCTTTCAAACACAAAACTAAAAGAAAAAATATATAAACAGAGAGAGAGTTGGTTTTTAATTCAAGAAAATATACATCATAGAAAGTAATACACTCATCTCATGGAACTGACAGCTTGGGTAATATCACCTAATCCACAGCAGACAACTGCAGGAAACACTCCTACTCCTGGAAAGTCACCATATTATCAACAGCAAGAATATACTCCAACAGGAACAAGTGGTGCTCAATCGAGTAATCCTGCATCTGGATCCAACTCTATGCAATTTGGACCACCTTCACAACAACCAACGCCACAACCTATGCATCATGTAACTACTCCCCTGAATTTCACTGATAGTGAACAAATGTTTTTACATCAATTTGAACAGAATTTATATGAAGAAGCCCAACATCAAAACCCGCATCTATCAAATGGTGATACTCCTTCAAGACACACTCCTGGGTCGTATCCAGATAATATGCAAGTGCCGTTGACCCTGTCACAACAACAACAGCAGCCGCAAGCTCAGCAACAACAACAACAACAACAGCAACAGCAACACCACCATTCTAATCACAACTCTCATTCGGGTTCAGTTCCTATACCGCCACCACAATATGAATTTGGTCTTGAACAAATGACATTTATTATTCCTGATGATATGGCATTTGATGAGAACCATCATATCCCTCATCAAGGTTCATCTTCAGCATTCCCTCCACAACAACCTCAACAACCAACTCCTAGTATGTTGCCTGCAAATAAACGTGAAGGGGATATGTTTTCTCCTGTATTACCTGGACAAAATGATAGATCATATAACAATCAACATTATTTCCATCGACAAAACTCATCAAATAAGATATTCACTCAAGCACAAACACAGTCACAACAACAACAGCTGCAGCAACAACAACACGTAAGACCAGATGCTGTATTCACTCCTTTGGTATCACCTGCCGTGACACCTTTAGACAAGCCTTATCGTGCACCGGTACAAGCAGCATTTGAACCCTTAACTTCTCCAGCACTCAATGCCCAACCTTCGTTTTCCGCAACAAACTCAACCACTTCAACATCTACTGCAGCTACATCTACTACGTCAAGTACTTCCTCAGATAAGAGAAAATATGAAGACTCTGGAAGTGGTCTGACTTACAAGAGAAGAACCCCTCATGGAACTCCAATTCTTGCTGCTAATAACAAATCATCATATTCACCTCCAGCATCCAAACCCCGCAATGGTTTAACTCTTCCTGAAACTGCCATCAAAGAGGAAACAATGTTACCTCCTGCTGGTGGTAAACCCATGTTAAACACTAGTTCTTCAAACAGTCTTAATAATGGTTCAGCACCATTAATGGGATTCACCATGGGAAGATTGGCCGAGGAACAAGGAAAACCTCAAGCTACCCCACGCAGAACAAGCTCAATGTCAAGAAAATCTTCTACTAGTTCCCTGGATTCATCCCTGTCCAAGAAGGAGAAACCTGCTACGAAAAAGGCTAGTCATAAACTTGCTGAACAAGGAAGAAGAAATAGAATGAATATGGCCGTACATGAATTAGGAAGCTTGATTCCCCAAGCATACCATGATGAAGTCACAATCCCATCAAAGGCTACTACTGTTGAATTAGCATCAAAGTATATCACAGCGTTATTGAAAGAGATTGACGAATTAAAGAGTAAATAGAGAAATTTTTTTGTGTATAACCCCACGTGTGTAATTGAATCCAAAGGTATATAGATTAATTACGTAGTACAAAATATAAAACTATCAGGTTATTCAACAAACTATTAACTCTGTTAAATAATGTTTATATCTCCTCATTTTTCCCCCTATGACGTTATCAATTCAATTATCTTGGCATGTCATATTTTTCTTGAATCAAGGACCGGAAAAGGGTCTTGATAGGGGTTAAAACAGCAAATAGGCGTATGACATTTTCAATATTAAACACTCGGCCCGATATATTTTGAAGTATGAATTGCGCTTTCTTTGTGGAATAATCCTTGGCATTTTGTTAGATTTGAGAATTGTTGGTGATTATCTATGTTGTTGACCAATGAGATAAGATGGAGGGGTTGAATGAAATATGGCACCATTTCCAATGAGGCGATTATGGCCTTTTTGCAATGGCCTCAAGTTAACAAGATTTGATTCGTTGTTCCTCACTTCGTGTTTGGGGGTTTAGTTGATTGGCTGAGATGGATTCAAATTCAACATATTAAAATTCTGGACAACACCATGTCACTTATGAAGAACTGAAGGTTTAAAATTGTATAATTTGGGAGCTGGAATAACTTCCTTGGAAATGGAATCTAATCGTTGAGAGGTAATTCCAACTGGATTTAATTGGAGCTTTGTTGCCTTGATATAGTTTCCTCGTTGGTCTTGGAAATTCAACCAGAAAATGTTCCTATCTATTGATACTTGTAAGCTGTGTGAATGAAACACTTTTGCATATTTGTTAGTGGATAGTCTTCAATATGGTGTTCAAATATGATGGATCTGAAGATGACCTGAATTAGAATATGGTAATTGGTCTTGTTCTGTTCTTGTAATTGATGAATTTTTCCAAGTAGTCAGAGTGGTGCTTTTTAGTGGTCGTTCTTCGATTTATTTCATTTCTTGCACAAATTATGAGATCTTCCCTTTATACTTGTTTATAACAACGAATAATTAGTCTTGATTGTTAAACTGTAGTTCTTTGAAAGAAGAGTGTGTGTATTGAAGTTGTTATTCACCACGTGCGAAAGAAATCCGTGTAACCCTGTATTTACACTTTGTCTACATCTCCAACTGCTTCTCCAACTGCTTCTCTTTGCAAAAAGCAAATGTCTTCTTTATCTGATCTGTTTCTTTTACTTGGGTGACTACAATAATTACTACTTTAAGGGAAATTCTCCACTTCCCCAGAAAAGGAAAATGTTATCCTCGATCAATACGACAAGGGTGAAGAACTGTATCTACTCTAATATTTCCAGAAATAGAACAAGCACGACATACGGTTGCTAAATGCATCAAGTGTTGTCACATATGACCTCTGCAATCAAACTAAAACTAAACTGAAATTACACTGAAATTACTTAAACTACTGAAAACCAGATGCAGAGTAATTCATCTTCCTCAACCCCAACTACGTATTACTACATTCTCGAGAGCTGAAAATCAAGAATACTCACATTTATACTTCTTTCAACCAGTTTCCCGTCATCACCTGATTAAAATTCCATACAATTCCATCTGTCGCATTTCCCCCTGTAACTAACAACCCAAATAGAAATTCTTGGCGATAAAGCTAAAAGCAATGAATGATGTATTCGTAATGCATAATTTCTAATGTCATATTTTTCCGGAAACCCATCTCATGACCAAAACACAACACAAAAAAAAATTAGGGTTCATGTCATGAGTTTTAAAGTTGATGACATACGCCCCGATATTCCCAGACCGCCTCGTTTGATCATGTTTTTATATTGAAGGTCATTACGAAGTTTTCCTGAATGTATTCATGTCAAAAAAAAATCAGTCGATTTGTCAGAATACGAAGGAGATGTCCTGGCGTGTTCCGCGGAAGTTGCAAAATTAGCGGCTATGCATTTTTCCGACATTTCAGTGGATTAGTTGAAATTTCAAAGATTTGAGTTAAAGTTTAATCTTGTTGCAAATGTATGTGGGACTAAATGACTTGAGGAATTTCATTTCTTGATGGTGATATGGTTGGTGAAGACCCATACTTTGATGTGATTGGCTGTCCGCGCACCCTGCGATTTTTTTGTATGATGGATCAGTGGATATTACTTATATTGCAGGATCCAGGATTGCTCTCTTAGTATCTTGTATATATGATAGAAGTACTGTAAAGTTGCTACCTTTTGGATACGTTGAAGTAATCTTGTAGAATTTATAAGGGCAGTTGTTGTTGATGATTCCTTTTCAGTTCGTGATCTTAAATAGTCACGTTGACAAAGTTAAGTCACTGCTTCGCTTGGATACTGTAGCATAGACTTCTGAGTTGTATTTTGCATTGCTAGAAATGTCCCTTCTTTTAGGATGTGTCTTTGAAGGAGTTCTTTCAACTTTTGCATTTTTCAAAAAATCATAGCCAATAAGTTAATATATGCAAATCCGAATGATGCTCTTCTTTTTGAATGATCATATTCTGTTGATGATACTTTTTAATTCTTTTATGTGATCCTTGGTCGATTTCCAGAATAATTTCAAATAGTGTAAGAATAGCCGAAATGATTTTTCAACCTCGGCTATCTCCTGTGTTTGAACAAAGTGAATAACAAGGTAGAATCGTATAGTTTTGTCACATTTAACTTCTAAAGACATCATTCAAGGATGTATTACTAAGAGTGGATGTCGAAACACAAAGTGGTTTGAACCAGTGTTGATTCGTTCGTTCTGCTAACTGACCAAACTAGGAGTTGACTATTGGCTTTTTCTATTTGCTTTGAAATTTCATACCAGGGTATCTAGGAAAGAATTGTTCTCTGGTAAGTTTTCTTTGACTTTGTTCTCTGTTTTGAATGTTCTTATTCTTAAGGTCCTTGTTTTCTCTTATACATGCTTGATCCTGATTATCGCACGTGTATTGCCTTTTCAGAAATAAAAGTATAAAACAAGGGGGAACCAACAATACCACAAAGTTCAGAGCAAATGTAATATTGCCTCATGGTTTGATCACCTTTGTGTAATAACAATTTTGAAGAACAATGAACTATATGCATATGATTGCCCCAAAGAAGAACTAATTTTATTGGCAACTTTTAGCTTGGTTCATTTTAAGACCATAACCTAAACTAATTTGACTAGCTAAGATCCTGAGCAGATAGTGTTTTCAATCTTGCATTCACATTTATGATTCAGTCAAAATTTACAATGTTATTCCTATGTTCACCCACGAACAGAGAACACATGATACTGGAACATCCATGAGTACAAAATCAAACAAGCCAAAATTTTAATCACAATGATTTGATCATATTCTGTCTGAGAGTAGCAAGGTCATTTCTTAGATACTCTGAAAGATTTAAAAGATAATCCGTCTATGTGTCATTGATCAATTACAACAACAGTTATGTACTTGAGGTCATCGCTCTACCGCGATTCCGCTTCCACATGCGTATCTACTTTCAACAACACCTTTTCCTCATCATATATTCAATAGACTCCGTCCTGTGATGTTTTAAATAGATTGCTTGTATGTAATATGGAATTTCCTGTGAAGTTATCTCCTATTGGATACAAAAGCAAAGAAAGTACACTTATTTACAACATATTGAGAATCCTCAAATCAATACAAGGATGTTTCTACAGAGAATGAATCTGTTAAAGTTAAGAGGCTAGGATATGCTTTGTCAAAACTAAGAATGTGAATTGTTGGACTCTTGGGTTAAAGCTTTAGCGTTTGGACTGATTAGGGGTAGATTTTGATTGTAGTTGAGTAATACCAAGAGATAAGCAAGATTTATAACAGTCATTGATGTCGAGATAAAGTACTCCATGTCACTCAATTACATGGTATATATTCTACAATGTCAACTATAAAAACTTGTTTTATTTGTTTCCCAAAAATCTTGTTCTAATCAAATCCTCGCATGTCTGATTCTCCTCATAGAGAGTAATTGTCCGTTCTTTGATACATTCGGTTTTGCCTAAAGGGTCAAGAAGAACCCCGGATGCTAATTTATTCATGCTCCTGACATCATCACTTGATAAAGAATTCATTAAAACCTCTAAAGGACTTGTAGAGTGTTCGTTTTCAGTCTTACTACTAACCAAGTAATCTCTAATATAAAAGGTGAAGTTGGAATTAAAGTATTATCAAAGTATTCTTCACCGTAAAAGGGACCCAGATTTTATGGGAAATTCCTTACATATTACAGATTAACTAGTGAAATCTGCTTAAACCCCCTGTTTGGTTACTGACCAAAGCACAATCTATCTCTGTAATAATCTATTGCCCCACTCCCGATCGAATCACGTGCTATAATTTTTTCAAAAAAATTTCAATGACTTGTCCTTTTTGGTTTTGTGCATCTTCCACCCACTCAACAAAAAGGTGACGAAAAAAAAACCCAATCAACAAAAACTTTTGCTGCCAGTGTAAACAAACACAACACAACAATTCAAGGAGCACATTATGAACTTTGAAGAAGCTGAAGAACTAAATGGTGTTCGTTTTGCTTGGAACACTATTCCATCAACCAAACTTGAAGCAGGAAAGATTGTCGTTCCCACTGGTGCTCTTTATACCCCATTGAAAGATAGAGAAGATTTACCAATTGCAGCCTATGATCCTTTGTTTTGTGCCAACCAAAGCTGTAAGGCAATTCTTAACCCCTATTGTTCATTTGAACCTTCATTCTGGGGGTGTCCAATTTGTGGTTATAGAAATCCTTTACCTGTTCATTATCAAGGATTGAATCCTGAGAATTTACCTTTGGAAATACAAGGAAATAGTTCAACTATTGAATATATTACAGCTCGTCCTGTACCTAACCCACCCATTTTCCTTTTTGTTGTTGATTTATGTCAAGATGAAGATAATTTGAAAGCATTGAAGGAAGATTTGATTGTTTCTTTGAATTTATTACCTGTCAATGCCTTGATTGGATTAATCACTTATGGAACAATGGTTCAAGTTCATGATTTAGGTTCAGAAAAAATTACCAAAAGTTATATATTCAGAGGAGATAAGGAATATACTGATAAACAAATTAGTGAAATGTTGAGTCGTCCTTTAGCTCCAAATCCTACAGGACAACAACCTCAATATGCCAATTCATTAACTAGATTTTTACTTCCCTTTGAAGAAGTTGAATTTCAATTAACTTCTATTTTAGAAGGATTAACTCAAGATCCATGGCCTGTGGCTAATGGTGATAGAGCCTTGAGATGTACTGGTAGTGCATTGAATGTAGCTGCTAATTTACTTGGTCTTACATATGCTGGATTTGGAGCTAGAATTATGTTATTTACTGCTGGACCAGGTACTTTAAGTCCTGGTTTGATTGTAGGGCCTCAATTGAAGGAACCAATCAGATCCCATTCTGATATTGATAAAGATAATGCCAAGCATTTTAAAAAGGCGATTAAATTTTATGATGCTATTGCTGCTAAAGTAGTTAAAAACGCTCACACTGTTGATATTTTTGCTGGATGTTATGATCAAATTGGGATGTTGGAAATGAAGAATTTATGTAATTTAACAGGTGGGTCGTTATTGTTGACTGATTCATTCACCACAGCTATTTTCAAACAATCTTTAATTAGATTATTCAACAAAGACAATGAAGGATATCTTCAGATGGGATTCAATGGTACTCTTGATATAAAAACTTCTCGAGAATTAAAAGTAAGTGGTCTTATTGGCCATGCTTCATCATTGAATGTCAAAAGTTCTAATGTTTCGGAAAATGAATTAGGTTTAGGGGGAACTTCACAGTATAGATTATGTGCTCTTTCTCCTCGTCATACATATGCCATATTTTTTGATGTGGTTAATACTCAACAATTACCTCAAAGTTCACAAAGTTACATTCAATTTATTACTCATTATCAACATTGTTCAGGTAGTTATAGAATTCGAGTAACGACAATTTCCAACTTTTTGACTAGTGATGAACAAACATTGACTAATTCATTTGATCAAGAAGCTGCTGCTGTATTAATGGCTCGTGTTACCCTTTTCAAAGCTGAACAAGATGATGGAGCTGATGTTTTACGATGGGTGGATAGAATGTTAATTAGATTATGTCAAAAGTTTGCTGATTATAGGAAAGATCAAGAAGAATCTTTTAGATTGGGTCCTCAATTTACCTTGTACCCACAATTTATTTATTATTTGAGAAGATCTCAATTCTTACAAGTGTTTAACAATTCTCCTGATGAAACAGCTTTTTACAGACATGTATTGTTGACAGAAGATTGTAACAATTCATTAATTATGATTCAACCTACGTTAACTGCGTTTTCTTTGGACAATGAACCAGAAGCGGTATTGTTAGATTCAGTTTCTATTAGAGATGATCGTATTTTGTTATTGGATACATTTTTCCATATTTTAATTTTCCATGGAAAGACCATTGCTCAATGGAGAAGAGCTGGGTATCAAAATCAACCAGAATATGAAAATTTCAAGGAATTATTAGATGAACCTAAAGTTGAAGCTTCAGAATTGTTGGTTGATAGATATCCATTACCTAGATTCGTTGATACTGAAGAAGGGGGATCACAAGCAAGATTCTTGTATTCTAAATTAAACCCTTCAGTAACTTACAACAGTTCTGAGTTTGTTGGTAATAGTGGTGCTATTGTGTTGACTGATGATGTGTCGTTACAGGTGTTTATGAACCATTTACAAAAGTTGGTAGTATCTGGATCTACCTAAGTGATTTAAAAAAAAGGAGTATATTTTTTAAATATAGTATGTAGAAACAGTGTGTGTTTTAGGAATACATATGAAGTAACCCCACTCCGGTTATTTTCTTACCCTGTATTATGTTTTGACTCTAGTATTTGTTTATCTGGACAGATGGATATTCTGGACAGATGGATATTCTGGACAGATGGATATAACCAAAAAGGGTCAGAGAAAGATCGTTTTTGATTTATAAATTAAACTAAAGAATTTTGCAGTAACCAATCACTTTTGAATTTTGGGGGGGAGGGGAGGGGGGAGGGGGGGAGTTTAGAAAAAAAATAAACAATCCGGGTTAGGAACTCCGGTTCCTACAAAAAAAATAAGGGTCCAGATTTTTGGATTGATCGTTTTTGACTGGAATTCAGTGTTCCATTTAAAATTGAGTTTCACGACAGGATTCTAAACGCTCGATCTAGTAGTTTAATTTTGTAATGAGTATTGGACCTTTTGTTGGAGCTTTTGTGAAGTATAATCACTCAGAAGCAATCACGCAGAAGTAATCACTGAGGTTGTAAGTTCTACTTACAATAGGGTATTGTTTCTATTGTTTTGTTGGTTTTTATGTCGTGATAAGTGGGGCAGACAAGTTTATTGGTTCTTTCTCTTTGGTGGGGAGTGCCCCAGGTTACGAGAAATATTTTTTTTCTTAAGCGGGAATGTTCTAAACACCGAACTTCAACAGAGTCAGTTTATTTTTTAATACTGTCTGTAGTAAGACTAAACTCTGCACTGCAGAACCCACTTTCATTTAGTTTCGGTGGGTTGAGCAAATTACTGTATCGTTTTCCCCTCCTTGTCCGTCTCATCTTTTCAAACTGCTTTGACCGAGGTACCTTTTTGGAATGCCTTACACTCTTCAATACAACCTCGATTCATTCAACTTTGCAGCTTTGACGAGATCTTCAAATTTGGAAGATACAAAAAAAAATTAGTTAAATCCTCCTAATTATAATTTATAACAAACAAACAGTTACCAAAATTTCAAAATATTTTTTTGAGTTAATTTACGGATCCCAATTTTTTTTTGTGATTTGTGTTAAATACTTATTCCTTTTGTTTTTTATTGTTCTTTAGTATTTAGAACAAGTTATATTTAGAAGAAAGGCTTTAGCAAATTCATATATATATTCTGGAGTTTTTCCCCACAAAAGAAAACTAAATGAAATAAAAATCAAAACATGAAATAAAAATGCGGTTGACAAATACAAACCCAGACAAAAAATCATCCAACAAACGTACCCAACTTGAGATATTAGATGGTGGTATAATTAAAAAAGTACAAAAGTCTCGACAACGTAAAATATTAAGTTGTGTTTATTGTCATTCTAAAAAAATCAAATGTTCTCGCACCCATCCCATTTGTACAGCGTGTGAAAAGTTGGGTATTGAATGCAAGTATTTTATAAATGAACGAGTAAGTCGTGGTGGTAAGGATACTGCGAGGTTAAGTAGTCAAGAACGGAAAACACGAGGTCTCGATAAGGAAGAGAATAAGTCTAGAGAGTCGGATGTAAGATCTGATACTCGATCTTTATCAAATTGCAGTGAAATATCCCAATCTCCTGAAAGTAATAATAGTGATCCTATGGACTATCCTATACAAATAGCCTCGAGTTCAACTAGTTCCATTGCCAGTGTCACAGCTGAATCTGAAGATATAAAATCTATTGGTGAATCAAAAGAAATGGGGTCTCAAATTTTGAGTTATTCAAATTGTTGTCCAACTAAAGAACAACAACAACATCCCCTTTTCAAATCCCTGTTAATTGATGATAAGGATAATTCCATACCTCTTGATTTAGATTCTCCTGAAGATATCTTTAATCGAGGGTATATCAACCAAAAGGCAATTCAAGCACCAATACTCAACCAAAGTTCTAACAACATCACCAACAGCTTCTTCAAGAATAATTTCACAGTCAATTCTCAACCCCGTCATACCATTCCTGATCCTGGCACTCCCACTTTAAGAAAAAACTTTGACGATTCATATTCCTTCAATCTAAGCTCATTTACATTTGTTAATAATGAAATTCAGAAAAGCGTATCAGATAATTTAACAAACGAACCTAGTTCCAAGGATATCACAAGAAACAATAATCAACTAAGTAATCCGGAATTGAATAACTCTCTTAGTGCATATCCTTCAAATCCTGCTACAACAGTCAATTATCTTTATGGTACCAACATATATTATGAAAATGATTATTTGTTGGAAGATTTGGCCAAACACCTTCCTTATCAACATCGTTCATTTGAATTAATCGACAGATATGTAAACTCAGTTCACTTGTTATTACCTATAATTGTAAATCTTGGTGATTTTCTTAAGGAACATAAACGGTATTGGGAGATTTCCACTGGTATGGAAAATACATCAACCCATAGTTCCCCCGGGAATGATTATGAGTTCAATTATCTTCAGTTTTACACCCTTTATTTTCCTCTATTATATGCTGCTACTATTTCCGAGTTTGAAGAATATGATAATTTATTGTTGAATCAAGATATTGACAAGTATTTACGAGCTTTTAACAAAATTTGTCAGTATTACAATTACCCTCATGGAATCAAGATTATCCCTTTATTATTAGGTAATGTAATTATTCAATCAACTTCACCTAACCCTTCTACCATGGAAATGTCACAAATCATAAGGTATGCTAAATTTCTTCAATTTCACAAAGATCCTGTAGTTACCTTGAGAATTAGTGATTGGGAAGTAGTTAAATTTAGAAGGTTGCTTTGGTGGGTTATATTTGGACTAGATGCTTTGACAGCACATAATTTCTGTTTACCTCCAGTTTGTACCTACAATGATTTCAATGTTATTATGTCGGAAGAAGAAGAACCTATATTTGATCATGGAGTGGTGCGGGAACGTAAATTAAACGTTGGTGTTTTATCCTTGAATATTAAATTCAATTATGATCGAATTTTAAGTACTTTGGTTTATCATTTACATAACGGACTTTCATCAAATATTACCCCAGCTCAAATCAGTGAAGTTGCTAATATGATTATTCAATATTATATTTATATTCATAACTCGATAAACAAAATGAATTTGTTTTATAAAGTAAATCCTCCCACGAGTGTTCAAGAAATGAATTTAATCAATTTTATCAAGAATCACTCGTTTAGTTTTGTTGATCGAGCATTGATGTTACTCCATAAGAAGATTCTCTTTGGTGACGATACTCTGAATGAATCGATAAGTAAGCAGGGTCTTGAATTGAACCTCGATAAGAATAGAGGTGGTGTTCTTTCCTTGAGTCAATATGAAGATACGTTTGGTCATATTCAAGAGGCAAATATTATCAAGAATTTCAATAATTCTTCAATTTCCTTGTTGAAATTCAATCCTAGTGAGAATTTCTCATATGGAAATATGCATAATAATTTAATTCCTTCTATTCTTCACAATTTAAATGATTTCTTAAAGTATAATGATTTTATCAAGTTTGGAAAGTATAATTGGTATATCAAACGTACCATCCCGGTAGATTCGATCATTTTAATGTTTATTATAATCACCGTGAAATTTAAATATGAGTTTTTCACAATCAATGAATTGTGTATTTATGTAAAGTTAATCAATAAGGCACTTTTCATTGTCAATAGAAAATGGTTCAAAAATGAAAAGTACAAGAGAATGTTATCATTGACCAATCTTACATGGGAATATATCTTGAAACGATACAATATCGTTCAATTGATTAATCAATTCAATGATGAAACTCCAAATAATCGTATTGAATTCTTTGACTATCAAGTTACAGCCATGGTGAATATGAATGAATTGTTTGATGTGATGGATGTACCACAACCTGTTGACTTTCCAGTTATATCTGAAGATAAGGAAGGTGCAAACAATACAAAGCATTCGTTAAGAAGAGTAAAAAATATGACTGTTAGTACCCTCCCCTTAAGTGCAGAATCCAAATTGGAATTGGCCCAATTGAATGAAAAGATTTATTATGATTTGAGAAATAATTTTGTTGATGTTAATGATTATTGTGCATTTTATACTAGTTTGGAAAATATCTTGCATGAATTGATGGATTTTATGAATGAACAAAGATTAGAGTAATTTTGTATATTTATTTAGAAATGATTTTACGAGAACAATTACGTGTAGTTTATTTTTTTTTTGCAGCAATTAATTTCTCTATCTATTGTACATAAAACAATCAACTATATCTATAAATTCATCTAAATAAATAACCCCTTCCTAAGCCCATGTTTGTAATTGTTCAAAGAAATCTACTCTATGGGTAGTATTTTCCAAATGTTGAGTAACAGCATATCTTAAATCATCAACCATAACTGGATGTCCACAAGTGACAAATGCCAAGGACCCATTAGCTTGTTGAATTTCTTCAGCAACATGAGCATCCATTGAAGGTCTGCCTTCAATAAAAGTAACATGACTTAATTCTTGCTTTAATTCAGACATTGTTGAAGCAGGGTAGGAAACAACAGAAACATCAGATGATTTTTCACCTTCAATCTTTTCCTTTTCAGAACCTCCCTTTAATATATGTTCTACACCTTCAACAATATCAGGTCTGGTGACATAAATGGTTGTTTGCACCTTGGTATCTTCCAATTTCTTCAACTCATCAACAAACCAGCTTAAAGATTTCCAATGGCGAATAACCCAAATTAACTTTATAGTTTGAGAATCTTTGGACTTTGTAGCAACATCAAGACATTCTGAGTAAATACCTGGAATACCATTACCACCAGCAACATAAACAACATTCTTGGCACGACGACCATTACTTGCCTTACCATATGGACCTTCAATCATGACATTCATGGTAGTAGTTAAACCAGTGCATTTCTTTAATTGTTTGTAAAGCTTCTTGGTAATACCATTCTTGACCTTAACATAAAACACAATCTTACCTTCTGATTCATGAGAAGTAGTGAATGTGAATGGATGTTGTTGCCAAAAACAACTTGGTTGCAAAAAGGTCACAAATGCATGGCCACCAGGAATACTTTTCCAATAACTTGGTTTGGGAACAATAATTTTCAAAGTTTCATCAGCTAATAATGTTATTTCAGCTTTTTGAACACCAAATGATGCAAGTCTAATCAATCTAACCAATCTATCAAAAGCCCAAATGGCAACAGCAGCATAAACAAAGTTTTCATATCCTTGATCATCCAAATGTTTAAAAGCACCAACAGTAAAGATAACAGCAAATACAATATGAATCACAAGGAAAACTTCATAGCACTTTCTTCTAAAGTAAAGCAAGGATTGGAAGCATGTGAACCCAGCAAGAATACAAGCAACAACCGCCCAGATCATATAAGCTTGAGAAATACGGGTAGCGTATCTTCCAGCAGCTAGATCAGAAGCACTAAAACTGATACCATGAACCATAATCATAGTAAAGGCAACACGGGAAATCCATCTATGGTACATAAGACATGTTGAATAACTCCATCCAGTGATCCATTGCAAAAAGTTGTTACGACCAGCAAATATGAATAACAAAGGAATCATGAAAGTAGTCATGATACCTGTTCTATCGGCAACAAGATGAGGCATTTCTACTGCCATAACAGGATTAACGGGGTTATTGGGGGTATGTTTAATATGAATACCAGCCAACAATGCAGTCAAAAAAACAAACAAAAACACATGAACACTTTCAAGTCTTGATGGAATTAAACCAGCAAATGGACCATAATGATACAGGCTGGCTTTCTTTTTATGGAAGGTGGCAGGTAATATAAGATATTTTCTTAAAAGACTAGGAAGATATCCTGATAAAGTACCTGGGAATAACTTGGAGAAGAAATTTGAAATAGTGGCAAGAACTATAAGAAGACCCCAATATCCAACTAACCCAGCACCGTAGTATAAACCAAGGTTATAATTGTTGTAAGTGGTGTAATAAGCATCTTTATAAGGAGTGAATTTAGAATAATCAAGAGCTAATGCAACTTTGGAAAGTTCAGGAGCAGCTGCTTGACCTTTTCCACCACCACCGGCTTTACCTCCTTTACCTCCTTTACCTCCTGCAGCAGACATTGGTTTAGGCATCTCAAATGGTGTGAAATGTATTTTGTCATATTTGGAATAAAACTCATCAACAGTAGAGTTACATTGTTCAGAAAATGCTTTAATGAGACCAGTATTATTATTATAGCCCTTAACAAAACAATCAGCAAGAGTTCCAAATCCAGGATCAGAACTACAATAACAAGTCATATCTTGGTTGTTCTTTCCTTGAGCAGCACATACAGCCATGTTCGCTGTTATGAATCCCTCACATGCCATTAAGGCAAGATTCAAGTCTGAATATGTTTTCACAGCATTGACTAGACCAGTATATGTTATTAAAATCAGCAACAAGGTATATGCTTTCATGTTAAGTTGGTGAGACCAAAAAAAGGTTGCAAATTTTCAGGGAACTTGAGGCTTTACTCGTATATATATAGTAATTCCTTCTCTTGAGGACCGGGAATTTGGCAAGAACAAGGGGTTGATGTCCAGCCAATCAACAATAAAGGAAGAAACTAAAAGTTATAGCAGATATTAAACTCCAAGCATTTTTTGATGGTACAATTTGGTTTTGTGTATTTGGAGACAATAGTTTCATTTTCTATTGTTTAAATAAAATAATAATCAACAAAGAGGTTTTATGCCATTGAGAGCAAATCTGATTTTGTGGTGAAATCCTTAAATTAATAGAACAAAGGACATTGAAAGGAGTGCCTTATACACATATAAGGAAATGACCAACGGTCACACTATTGTTTCCTTGAATAAGAATTTAATATTCCTGGGTGGAGAGAAACTGGTTTCACGAAACAAGTCTGGGTTTAAACAATAACGGCATTTTATGTTGATATGTCTGGTACATGTATGAAGGACAAAAATGACATTATTATTTTTATCAAGGCGGCAGAGGATGTATTAAACGAGAATTGCAACAATAGATTTTTCTTGAGAATGAGATGTTGAAATTGAAGTAAATCCGGAATTAAAAATATTTTTTATTACTCAAAAGGGAGACAAGTACGATTTTCGACACATTACTAACATCTTACTAATAGTTTTTTGAATGTTGGTCCTTGAACAGTGTCAGTTATATAGTTAATAAATCTGTCTTTTTCTTGGTAGAAAATGATCATACCCAAGTTAAGTACATATTTACATGTGACAATTTCAATTGAACTAGCAACTATAAAAATAGTTACAAAGTTGACCTGGGATTTGGTATTTGCCGTATCCGTCGATCCAACATTTTTTTGTGCCGTTATTCCTTTACTTTCCTTCTTCTGGTAGTTTTTGTTTTTTTATCTGATCGATCTAAGATCAAAATATTTTATTTTTTTTCATGCGCAATTTCAAAATTATTTTGCCGGATTGAATTACAAACACGAATTTCATTACTGCTATATTGTGTCAATTGTGCAAATTTGCCTGCCAAATTCCCTCATAGAGACCCTCATTGAAAGAAAATATTATTTTCTAGATTCAGTTTTTGTGAATGGAAAAAAATTTTATCTTTTCGATCAACGGGATGTGGTTCTTGATCCCCCCTGCCAAGAATGTAAACTTTGAACATTAGTTAAAGGGAAGTTGTTATTGGCTAAATAAATTAGGGAGCGGTGCATCATTTTAACAACGTCATTTTGCCAAAGAACCGTGTTAATCATGTTATGTTTTAAATAGACTATATGGGTGTCCCCTTCAGTCTCTCTTTTTTTAAGGAAAACCGATCCCGGACAAGTGATTATGAATCAGAGTAATTTGAAAAAATAATTGAAAAATTTTTAATTAACAATAAAGCTGAGCCTATTGTAATTGAAAAACAAATTTATTCTCAGGGCCGATGATTTGTTTTTGCAACGCCTGTGAATTCAAAAAAAAAACACTTGACAGATGCCGCAAGGTACCAGCCGATGGTCTAGGTCTCTTGGCAACGCCTGTCAATATGCAATGCTGCCGGGTATTATTGCTGTCACTTTGGTATTCTACACCAAGTAGCAAGCCAAGAAAATAATAAGGTGCAAGAAGTAGATAGTCCATTATTGTTCTTCCAGAAAGATCCCGCATTCTCCAGTTCTTAACAGTTCAAGAGGGGAAATTTCATCTAGACTATCTTATAGCAAAAAGGGTATTTCCCCGATTGGTTACAAATTAATTGCATTCAAGGTATTGTTGAGATTTCACCCACTGTGTTCAACAGCTCCACGTTGAACAGTTAAGACAATGAAGAGAGATATTTTTATACGAAACTTCACGAGCAACAATGGGGTTTTTTCTTATCAAGCCACCAACCCCTTTTACTCCTTTGCCCTTCTTTTTGTATGATTTAGAATAACTTTGAAATTGCCGCAGGAAATAACCGGGTGAAGGAACTGAATTCTTTAACCAACATTCCGCTTTTTTTTAAAGAACTGAGATGATTCAATGTAGGGTATGTATGGTCTTGGTGTGAGATAAACTACAAATGACACATTGATTTACATAGCACGGAACTATCCCCTTCTTCTTTGATACATATTATTGAATGAAATTAGGGAATGATGTATGATTTCGATAGAACTAATTTTATTGAGGTAAGCACATATAAACTTTGAAAAAAGTATTCAATTCAGAATTATAAACTCAGATTTCTTTTGGCATTACAATTTTTGTAAAATTATTAGCAAAGGATTTTAATTCCTCCACCCTTAGGAACCTTCAATGCTATTTTTATCTCGTTCTTGTACATGCTGGCAATATCTATTTCACTGTTACTGGAAGGTCTTACTATGACTCTTGCTATGATGTTATTGTGCAAGAATAAATGTTGCAACTTCATCAAGTTTTCCAGACAAACGAAAGTTGGACCTAATTTATTGCATGCTAAGCTTAAACAAATTAATTTCACAGGAACATGATCTATTTCAAACTTCAGTATCTTACAAGAAGACAACCACAAACTAGATAGATTAGATTCGTTTCTACTATTAAATGGTGGAAATCGCAAAGAAAATTCTTGAACAACTCAATGTGAACGGACTTGATAGATACCCCAATTGGAGTTTTGAGGACTGACGACCAAGAAAAGCCCATATGAAAAGTAATCACAGGTGCTCTGTCGGACAATAGGAATGGGGAAGTACATAAAAAAATCGAGCAAATGTTTTTGGGTAGCTAAACCAAAGGCTCGAACAGTGACATGTTCGGGGAAACCTGGAAAGAAATCTGTTAGGAATGTTTATAAGCTTTCGGGTGAAACCATCTTTAGGATGATTCTGACTATCACTTTAAAGAAAAGGAAATTTGTTTGAATTTAAACTTGCAACATTGGATCATGTTTCTTTGATATGCCAATTTTTCATGCAACTCCAAGGAAAACTAAGATTATTTTTCAACACTACAGTATATGTGTTTACGGTTTCAGCGGTTGCCATTATACATTTAAATATAAATAAGGCTAGTAAAATATGTACATTTCTCTTCTATCACTTTAATGATGCTTTTTCAAAGGTTCAACAACCAATTTATCAAATGTATACATTTGAGAAATGGTGCTCTGTCTGTGTAAAAGAGCTAAGCTGTCTATTCCCTTGTTATAAAACTCATCAATGGCCTTCAGATCTGAAACATTCTTGTTCTCTTTAAATGCATCATGGATTCTTCTCTTGGAATATTCTCTAAAATTATAGTTGTCAAACTTGTAAGCTTTTTCTAATAATTGCTTATATAAACCCAATACTTGCTTCGAGTTGGCCATTATTGATATCTATAGTTGTTACTAAGAAGGGCAAATCTCGGAACATGAGATCCTTTTTTTTTTGAGGTGATAATTCTTGCGATTTGGTACAGGCACGCCTTTGTCTTACTAATCTATTAAAACTATAAATAGAACACAAATTATATACCTCCATTTTAACGAAAAGGGTTATCATTCTGTGGTTGATTCTTCTGGAGAAGTAGCCTTTCTTCTCATATACTCTTCTATTTCCTTTTCTGTAAACTTTCTAGAATTCTTTTTATTTGACTTTTTCGCTTGTGCTTCGGCCATCATTTCTTCAAATATCATAGCTTCTTCTTCTTCTTCAGGACTTCGTTTAACTTCTAACAACTCCTTACCAATATATAACACTGCATTTGCCCGAGATATTTTTTCCTTTTTCGATATCCCTTCATCATGAAAAACTTTGTAACAAACCTTGTGTAAGAGATCAGTCACTTCAAATTTGGTGGAGGCCCAAGCGGTAGCTAAAAATTTCCCGGTAACTAATCTCTCCATCTCTGCTTGTTCATGTAATTCCTCTTGACTTATTTCAAATCCCAAACTTTGTGCCACAGAAAGCTTTTCTTGACTTTCAAGCATATCAATCACTGATCTTTGGGCATCCATGGCTGTCAGCAAGATGTTAAATCCATTCTTTACTGTTTCAGTTTTGCTCTTGACAGAACTAAATATTTTGGAAGCACCAAATGTTTTGCTTGATCTGATTGTGGCATTTGCTTTATCGGTATAAATCTTTCCAATCAAATGTAATAATTGTATACCAAAACTTTCAATTTTCAAATCTTCAAACTCGGTTCTTAATTTGGTAGTAAACGTCTTCAATGCATCAGGATTATTAGCAGCACTTTGATAACTTTCAACTCGAGCTAATAATTTTTGAGCAAGTTCATCCACCCGTTTCTTCTTGGCAATCTTGGATTCTTCGTAAAGTTTCAACACTTCTTCACGTTGTTCTTTAGTCATCTTCTTTTTCTTGGCCTTTTTAATAGCATCAGAAGTCAATTCAGATTCTTCAGCTTTGGAAGAACTAACTGTACCATCATTTATAGTTGCCACAGTTTGTTCATTGCTTGAAATTGTACTATCCTTTTGCTTCTCTTCTTCCTTTTCATCTAAAACTTCAGCAGTCTTGGAAATCTCCAGCAACATTGACAATTCACCTATCCAATCTTTAAATGCTTCCCCACCAAAGATCATGGTAAAGAATTCAGCAGGATCAATGTCTGCTGCTTCTTGAGCTGCCGGATTCTCTTTCATACCTTCAAGACCTACCTCATCGTATATTTTTCTAGTATCGGGATTCTTTAAAACTCCATATGCTTCACCTAATTCTTGAAACTTTTCTGCAGCTTTAGGATCATTGGCATTTTTATCAGGATGTAATTTAATGGCTTGTTTTCGGTATGCTTTCTTCAATTCAACGTCATTGGCAGATGGATCGACTCCAAGGATATCGTAATATGCAGTGTCCTTTACCATAATAGGATGTTTGCTGTTGTTGTATAACTTTGATCTGTTATACAATCTGCTTGTGCTTTTTTTTACAAATGAATGCGATGCGGGAAATACGGAAACAACCCGTTATGGCATTTTTTTTATTTATTTTTTTGCCGATCAGAAATATGCTAAGTATACCAAGAAAGAAGTCAAATACGAGTCTATGTATACTTTAAAAGGAGAAACTAACACTATTTACTTCAGGTATGACAAGTACACTTTCCATACCATTCTTAAATTCAACTTCCATTGATCCATGATCGGGGATCTCATTTTTTTCAGGTTGCAAAAATTTGACAAATACTTTTGGTAATAAAATCTTACCCACATTTAATGGGAT
The DNA here is from genome assembly GCA_002911495.2 of Spathaspora sp. UFMG-CM-Y285. NCBI lineage: Eukaryota > Fungi > Ascomycota > Pichiomycetes > Serinales > Debaryomycetaceae > Spathaspora > Spathaspora sp. UFMG-CM-Y285. The sequence continues at coordinate 103,848 of PPUV02000023.1, forward strand.
TAAAAGTAATTCAGTTCTTAACGAATCTCCATTGATGAATGAATGTTTTTTATACCCAGAAACTAACCAATTATCGTCATTTTGAACAATAGCTTGGAATTCATCGAGAGTTTGTACATCTTCCCCTGACCACTTGTTGATTGTATTGATTTGTAAAGTAACTTTGATTGGTTCACCAACAATATATTGTTCCTTTCTCTCAAATTCATATTCTACAATTTGTACATACTTTTTGATAGGGATGGGAACAGAAATGTCCAATTCAATTACATTTCGAGTGGAACTTGTAAGTTTTCTAGATAATATATCTTGAGTTATTTGGAGTAAATCCTTGGCATCTGCTGTTGATTCAACACATTCAAATAAATTCTCAGCGAGCAAGCTCAATTGATCTTCATTTACAATTTGTATAGTTTTATCCATGGCAAATTTGTTTAAATCAAATTTGATGTTGGAAAATATCAAATCTTTGATCATAAACCAATATTTTATCAAATGTTTCTCTCTCAACTGGTTAATAACTTGCTCAAAAAGACTAGTCTCGCATTCTTCTTGTAAATTGGAATACCAAATGGTTAATTCTACTGTATCTTCATTCTTTATTGTATAATTCTCCTTGGGAGTAATTCTAAAGAAGATACTTGTAGGTTGTTCACCAAATGCAATAAGTTCAGGCAAACTACTTTTGGCACTGGTAACACTATAGTTTTCATTAGTTGTGGTCAATTGATTCTTTATTACTCTAATTGGGTGCTTGGGATTGGAAGCAGCAATTTGAAATTTTGAATAGATGAAATGTTGTTTAAAAAAGTCTTGAACTGAAACTGAAATTGTTAGTGATGTATCAATATCGTTCGAGATCTCTTGGGTATATGTAATATCTTCAACTTGATAAATAATTCTAGCTTTCATGTTTATGAGTTTGTTTTCGCAAGTGTATGGAATGACAATTCCTTTGATTTCTTTAGGATCAAGCTTATCAATAGTAAACTTGGGCTTGGCAAGTTTTAACCCATTTGTGGTGGAAAACATTTTGATTTGAACATTCTTTACTTGATTATCTCCATTGTGGATATTCAATAATACTTCAGGAACTCCAAATCGGATTTTATTAGGACATGTAATATGACATCTGAATTTATCAATATCATGAAAAGTATTTAAACGGGATTCTTTACTAGTACTCTCATTCATATTTTTATAATCAGACACAAACAGTAATTTTTCATTTATTGCAATTGTCAATTTATTAGGCTTGAAAGAACCCATTATAAACCTATTTGAATATAATTTTATAACATGTTTTGATTCATGTGAAATCTCCACGTTTTCCTGAACAAAGACTATTTCATGACCTTCACTCGACATCATTACTACTTCAACATATTTAAACTTAAACAGTCTTTGGAAAGGATTAGTTATTTCTAATTCTATATAGTATTGATCTCTAGATGTTGAGTTATCCGCATTTAAACATAATTTTATTTTCGTGCTAAATAATTCATCTAAGGAACATTCAACTGGAGTAGGTTGTTTCAATGAATACTGGTTAATTTTCAAGAATAATTTATCAATTTGTGACTTGTCTTCACTGTATGAATTAATACCTGCTTGATTCAAGGATTTCACTAAACAAGTAGCCAATTTAAGACAAGTTGTTAAAATATCCTTATCATATTGGTTATTTACATTTAAGTTTTCAATACATCCATTATAGATCTCTAATAATATCCCACCAAGGTAATTCCAACCATTGGAAATAAAGAAATCATATGAACCTTGTAAAATTTCTAAACATTGTTTATAATCTTTCTTTTCATAGTTTAATATGGCAAGATCTATAGAAAGAACATCGACTGATTTTGTTCGATCACAAGCAAGGAAATCTCGAATTATTTCTTCGGTCATTGATTCAAATACTGTAAAGTATGAAGGTTTGTCAATCATACACTTGGTTAATCTTGGATTAATTAATTGAGATGGCGTTGGCTTCGATGTGTCAAGTGGTATATCTTGTAAACCAGATAATCCATTTATGGCAAAATTTCGTTCTTTGGCAATTCTCACTAAAACAGAACGTTGGAATAATTTTAATTCTGCTTCGAATTCATATATATATCTTAATGAATTGATCAGGTCTTCACTCTCAGTTTTAGATTTGATAAGTTCTTTAATGTTGGGAAGATTTAAATAGTACTCCACTACAGAATATTGAAATTCTTTCAAATCAACATTAGGAAACATCCCTGAGATATCGTTAAGAAAAACAATTATCTGTTGATACAATTTAGATACATGAATTGAGGAATTAGTCACTGATGCAGAAGTCGATAATGCTTGTAACACCAGGGAATAATTAATAAATATTAAACAATGTAATTGAAAAAGATTAATATCTTGCTTAGCAAATAATCTTTTCCGAATATAAATATCAGCAAATGAAGATTCAAATGTAGTGTATTCTTCAAATTCTTTAGGAAGATGTACTCCATAATCAAATATTTGTGGGTTATTTTCAACTACAACAGTCAATTTCTCACGAACGCTTTCAATTGCCATTAACGCTTCAGAATACAATGTCATATCATTCAATAATTCAGATATGCCAAATGCCAGAATAAATCCCTCGATACTATGGGCCTTGTGTTGTTTTATCCATTCTTGAAAAAAACTATATCTATTTGTAAACGAAGCCAAAAGTATTCTCTTTACTTCAGAAACAAATTCACTATATGAATCAACACCAGTTTTAGAAACTCCTGATTCTCTAAACTTTAAACATCTTTCTCCACCAAACTCGGGGAAATTTCCTGGTAAAATACTCGACATTTCCTTGCCATCAACTCCAAAATCAAGTTTCAATTTATCAAATCTTGACACTTTCATCATTGACGATGTATCTTTAACATTCAGAGGAACAAACAACATAATCATCCACGAACTTCTTGATTTGAATACAATATTCTTCAACCATTCTCGAATTAAGGGACGTACCAGGCTTCGATAATTATCCATACTATCAATCTTGATAAACATTAATCGAGTATATACATTATCAACTGCCAATTCTGTAGTTCCACCACTACCAATTTCAACTTTCTTGGGAACTTCTTCAAACATAGATATTGAAAGCGAAGCAATTGATTTAATCGGTTGTGTTTCTTCCAATTTTACATGAAGATTAGTTAAGGGTAATTTTTTAACAAATTCATCTTGAATCTTGGGATATACGTTAAATGGATCATAGTACCCTATTCGTATGGGATTTTTAGAATTCATTTGATTTGTGGTGATAGGGTTTATATTTGACAGTTGTACAGAAGGATTTTCACTCAAAAAAAAAATATAAGAAAAACGCGAGTTGCAAATAAAAATCAACACTCTACTTCAACAAACTATTAACCCATACAAACACTCTATTTCGAACTATATTTCCACTCTATGTAATACTTCATGGACTTATGTATCCAAGGCTATCGAAAAACTTAAAAAAATGCGCAAACCCGGAATCGAACCGGGGGCCCAACGATGGCAACGTTGGATTTTACCACTAAACCATTTGCGCAGTTAAGAAATGCTCCGAGACGGGGAATTGAACCCCGGTCTACCATGCGACAAACGGTAATTCTAGCCACTAAACTATCTCGGACTTTTTTGTTACGTAGAATTTGAAATTTTAATGACAATGTGTTGTTGTCATGTGATTTTCTGCTTTACAAAATACTTCATAATTCCTCAAATTTTAAAGGGAATAGTTTGATAACCAGATCACTTACTAGCTACTATATTATCATCAATAGCATTGAAAAGTAATTGCATATTTCCATATAAATATTTTGTGTTTTTCAAGACGCTTAATTTTCTAGAAATTTGGTCAAAATCTTTGAAAAAAAGTGGTTGCAAATATTAAAAGAGTAGAATAAATTACATATTACTAGTTGTTCAAAATGTTATATAATTTCTATATTTTTCTTTTTAAAAAGTATACATAATTATCTATAGATACTAAAACCAAGGAAGTTTATCATTACCTACCCAAATCAATTCATTTTGTCTTAATTGATCATCTTCTAATTTATTATTCATCAAGATTGCTGAACGAGATCCATTTTCAATTCCATGTTTAGTATTCCATTGATCAATAAGGAATGATTTAACTTGGGAACTAACTTCTGATTCCCAAATTACTAATTTCAAAGTAGTTTGATTTAAAATTGCATTTGTTGAAAGATAATGTTTCATTAATTTTAATAATTTAATTGTAGTACTATCTTCATCACCTTCAAATACAACGATTTTCAATACTGTGGCATAGTTTTCAGTAGTCGATGCCCAATCAACAGTCCAAATTATAAATCCAATAACTTTTGATTTATCAGAATTATATAATTTCAAACCAAATTTATTTGGTTGACAATGTTCTAATTTGTATCTTATAGATTCATATGATTCATTATAGAAATCAATAGCATGGTGTGCTTTATCTTGATGAAACAATTTATATGAAATATATTTTGATCTTAAATGAAACCAATCAACAATATCGGAAGTAGGAACAACAGCAACTCTTGTCTTGTGATCTTGTTCTACTTGAGATACAATATCTTGTTTAAAATGATCAATATATTGATTCATTAATGGTTCAAATTGATGATAGTCAACAAATTCAAAGTTAGCACCAACAACGTCAGAATCTTGCTCTAAACTATCACCAGAACTTAAAGGAGTATTCATTATGTCAACAGGTAAAGACAAAAATCCATTCTTGGTATAATATTCCCCTACTTCAGAATATAAAAAGGTAAATCCATCTTCACCTAATAATTCTGATTTAGCTACTTCAACTAATTTATCAACCATAATCTTGGCGTATCCCTTCTTTCTATGTTCAGGATATGTGAAAACACCACCAATACAACCACTTAAAATATCGTGTTGTTTAATTTGTTTAGTTTCTTCATCAAAGGTAAATTTCCAACTTTTACGAATAAGTAATTCAATAGAACATAATGGAGTATCGTCATTTGTTCTTTTCAACATGTATACAACTAATCTATTAACATCTGAAGAAGTGATTTTTGATTTTCCCAAGACATGTTCTCTCAAAACGTAATCTTCCATAGATAATCTACCTTTCCAAGCTTCAGAATTTTGTCTTCTGGTAAATTCAATAATTTCTTTATCAGTTAAATGAACAAGTTCATATTGTTCAGTTTCAATAGTAGCTGGCAGCATTGTGAAGTGTTTAAGTGAAAAACAAGGAAATAATTTTTTTTTGTTAATTCCGAGATTCCTTTTTTCTTTTTAACAGAGAAGGAAAGGTGGAGATCTATTTATACTTGACAGGGTTTTTTGTGTTCCGATCGTAGATGTTAGTTGCCCCTTCCTAAGAATAATAGAAATATTTTTTTAAAGTCTTGTTGTAAAAGCCATTTGGTTTTCTGTGGGTGGGGGGTTATTGGAGGGGATGTGTATATTTATATGCTAATTCTCCTAACGTCAAGTGAAAGCGTTGCAAAATTTAGTTTTTTTTTCTGTTAACGTTAATTTACCGCGATGGTTTCCCTCTGACAAAATCCTAATCAGGAAATGTAGGCGACAAGATATGTGTTAGTCATGCTTGTTGTAATCTAATCACAGAAACCGCGTATCTAATTAAGGTTTGTGACAGATTTATTTTGATTTGTAATGTGTTACTTCCCTTCTGTTATCGGGATTTCCTGTATTTACTAAGCAATCGGTGTTAAGTTGGCGGAACTCTGTTTCCGAGTGAGTTTCACCTAGTGACAAGTTGATAAAGTGGAGGTGTTAATTTTCATTTTTACTTCTTTCAAAGCCTCATATAACCTACAGAAGAGATTGCTGGGGATATATGTAGATGCCCTTCAGATAATGTCTCTGAAGTTGCTCACGACATTGTCGCATGAATAGTTTTTCGTTCAAATAATCAAATCTGAAAAATTATCAAGATCCACAGAATACATCAAACAATGGAATTACTTCCTGAAGGCCAAAGAAACACTGCTACTGAAGTGACATGGGAAGATCAACAAAAGATCAACAAATTCTCAACAATAATCACCAAGAAAGATGAGAAATCTGCCATACTAGAGAAATTAAAAACTGACAAAGAGTATCTTGATGATTTATCGTTGGAAATTGAATTATTAGATGAAGATGAGAAAATTCAATATAAAATTGGTGATGCATTTATGTTTCTTAAAGTTAGTAAAGCAATTGAAAAGATTGAACAGGAAAATGAAAATTTACTGAATAAAATTAATCAAGTTTGTGATTTAATTGATAATTATGATGAACAATTGAATGAATTAAAGAAATATTTATATGGTAAGTTTGGAAATAATATTAATTTAGAGCGTTAGGAAAAGTCTATAGAGAAATGTATATTATTTAAATCCCAATTCTTGTAATTTTTCTTCAGGTAGGGTAACACTGTTTAAAACACCAGCGTCGATTAGCTCTTGGTACGAACTAGCTAATTTACCAGTACGTCCCTTATACTCAATATAAGCTTCCTTAATCGGTTTAATAATTCCTCTTACAGAAATCTGTTGTTTATCCCAATCATGAGGCATAAGTTTCCCCCCAGTCTTGACGATTTGATCAATTAAGGCTTTACAATATTGAACATCTTCAGGAAAATTTAAATTGTGGAAATTGCTTCCATTACCTTTTACTTGTATACGATTTTCTTCCCATTCTTGCATATGTTTTCTTGAAGGTAATTCAATTTTCCCAGCCCAAATACAAGCCAACCAACATGCTTGAGTTTCCCCAGTTCTCATAGGTAATACAAATTTAGGTAAACCTATAATTGCCAAATTGGGGTAATTATAGAGAATAACGTGATTAAAAGTTCCATGTACTTTATGACCATCAGTGACTAAAGGATATGAAGTTTCTTTGAAAAATGGGAAAGATTTCATATATCCTGTACAAAATATAACTACACCAACATCGGATATAACTGTTCCATCAATCAATACAAGGGATTTGGATGTACTGTCAAACTGTTCAATATCGGCTATTTCTTCAATCAAGTCACTTTTACCTGCAGGTAATACATTAATTGATCTGATTGATTTATAAACTTTCTTGTTTAAAGTGGTTGCTATTTGATATGATAAATCACCAGCAGAAGCAGAATTACCCACAATGACAATCTTTCCTGAAATTTGTTGAAATTGATATGGATTTCTATAAGATTTAGCGTGTGTGATCGTACTTGGAAACTTTTTATTCCATTCAGACATACCTTGTCTATCTGGAATATAAGGAATTTCATAATTCCCCGTAGCTATAACCACAGCATCATATATCTCCACAACATCCTTCACATCGGATACACCACCTTTAGTATCCTTGTCAACTGGTCGAGAAATAACTTTCCATTTACTGTTTTCTAACAACTCAACTGAAACAACTTTAGTATTGAATCGAACATATTCACGAACAGGTTCACTATATTCACACAAATATTCCAATACATCTATTCTATTAGGGAAAATTGGCAATGTATCACCAAATTCAAAATCTCCATAACTCATAAGATCTTTAGGAACATTCGTATCTAAATTATCATATACTGGAGTTGGATAAATGAACCCAGTATCCAAGGGTATTGCTGGTAATTCAATAGGTGTTTCACAAGGGATAGGTACAACATTTGCATCAGTTATATCACTATGTTTCCAAATCCCACCAAAATCATCTCGTTTTTCAAATCCTTGAATGTAGGAGAATTTTTCTTCAGCTAAGAGAGCCTTGATAGTGGCTGCTCCTCCAGCACCTGCTCCTATAACTGCAATACTGTTGATATGAGTAATAGCCGAGTGGATATCTGAGATGGTCATTACTGTGGGAAGGAATGAAAAGTGTGGTGAGATTTGCAATTTGGTACAAATGAAATCCTGCATATGGGCGAGAAGATACAAAGGCGGAATTACACAGATTTATTATTACAAATTATACAATATATATACTTTTTACTCATCATCACTATCTTCATAAGTAGGGATATCATCTAACATTGGTTGTGTTGACTTGTCATGACCATTTGAAGGTTGTTCTTCAACTCGTTGTCTCTTTACCGGACGTTCTTCTTCAGGTTCTTTAGAGTGAGTGGTGTGCGAATGGTGCTGTTGTTGTGGAGGAGGAGGAGCAGTATGTGATTGCTGGTGTTGGTGATGATCATGAGGTATACTTCTATGTCTAGTTCTTCTTTCATACTCTCGTTTCTTCCAAGCTTGTTGTATCTTGGGACATGCACCGACAATTTCCTGTTCTTTAACTCCATCCTTTATAGATTGTAAAATCTTTTCTACTACAGTCATATGATTCCCATTACTTTTATCATTTCTAAATCGTAACATTTCCCAAAACCCCTTTCTATCAGTTGATTGACGACATTCAACAATTCTTCCTTGTAAAGGTTGTTTTAAATTTTTTAATTTCTCCCAATCATCATCGGAAAGATCTAAATTAGCAAAATCAATATGACTTTTCCCACCTTCCCACATTTTCAATTTAATTATATCTGGTTTGGAATCATAGTCAGTGTATGTTGAAGAAGGATCTCGTTCATCCATATCAGGGTCTTGTACTTGATTAAATACAAATTCAATTTGAAAATCAATGGTATTTTCTTCAGCGGGTTTCCATTTTAATAAAGTTTGATCTGTTCCAAACACATAAGGTGTTTCTGCACATGTATAAATCAATCCATCTGATGCATGAAACAATTGTCCTAATTTACTCAAGACATCATCTGCATGATATGAAGTCAACATAGTTTTAAATCCTACTTTAAATGGGAAATCAGGAGAATTGACAATTTCAGGATTATTTCGTTTAAAATTATCAAATGGTTTCATTATATTTTCTGTAATATATCCTAATCGTTTAGGTAAAGGACGATCTACAATTGATTTACCATTTATCGCCAAGGCATCAAATATAACATACCTTAATACCGGTTCACTGATATTTTTATTTTCAAGTACCAATTCTCCATCTAATAATGAACCATGATGATAAGTTCTTTTGTCGGAAGTTTCATGTATATCCAAGGGGAAATGAATGTTTGGTATATAATAATAATCATTTTCTCGAGTAATTAAGAAAACACCTTCTCCCTTTTGTTGATCGTATAATAATAATAATAAACAACGTAGTCCATCAGTTTTTTCACATACGAAATAATCCTTGGTCATTAATGCTTCTTCAATATGCCTTCGTTCAAATGATACTGGTTGAGAACCAGGAAATTGAATTTTCCGACGATTTAAAATTTCAGCAACAATATATTGTAATTCTTGAGTTTCACCTTCATCAAGCTTGGTGCCAGGTATCACCGGCATATCTCTATCTTCAAGTTCAATCATAGTAAACAGGGCAATTAACAGTGGTGATGTTGCTGGTGACAAAGTAAACACGAAAAAAAAATTAGAATTTGAAAAGTGGATTGGAAACGACATGCGACCGTGAACGACATAGTAGGTGCGACATTTTTGTACCTTGGAAATAATAAAATAATTTCCAGTAGCAATGAGTAGATTGTGTTAACAATAACAACAAAATGAGACTTACATCTCAGGTGATTAATGAAGCACCTATAATATTAAACCCCGAGAATAAACTTACATTACAACTTCGTAATTTACAAATACCCACAATTGAAAATCTTGGAATTACTCAAGATAAATTTCAAGTTATTGATTTTACCAATAATGAATTGATTGAATTAGGGAATATCCCTAATGGATTTAAAAATTTAGAAGTGTTGTTATTAGGAAACAATAATATTTCATATATTGATGAAAATTTCCCTGAAGATAATTATATTACGTCAATATCGTTAATTAATAATAATATATATAAATTTCAACTTGAATTTAACAAATTCAAACGATTAGAAAATTTGATATTATTGGGGAATCCAATAGTAGAGTTAACTGATTATCGATTTTTTATGATTTGGTTGATTCCAAGTTTAAAAGTACTTGATTTTCAAAAAGTTAAACAAAATGAACGAATACAAGCAAGGGAGAAATTTGGTGATCCTAATAGTGAACATAATACAAGTGTATTGGCAATGTTGGTCAGGACTGACGAACAAAGTTCCACCAACGGAGGAACAGCCACTACTAGTGCAACCACCAAAACTATGAACAACATAGTTAAGAAACTCACTGAAGAAGAACGTCGAGAGTTATTACATAAATTACAACTGGCTTCGAGTATTGATGAAATTGAACAAATTGAATCAGCATTAAAACGAGGAACTGTATAAAAAACTGTGATAGACAACCAAGAAGAGGAGGGCGTGCATAGAGAAAAGAAATGAACAAGGGAAAATCGGCATTTTTTTTTGTAACAATATAATACAATATAATATAATATAGTATAATTTAGAAAGCTAGTCTTGGCGAGTGTAGTTTTTTCTTTTTTTAATTTTACTTATTATCAGTTAGTACATGTTCTAGAGTGTCTTGGTGTAGACGTATCTTTTGACTGATATATATATATATTTATATCTGTGTAAATGTTTCACCTGCCTTAGAATCATGCACAATATATTTGAAGAAAAAAAATGCTGATTTTCTTTTTTTCGTCATTTTTACCTGGTCATATATTAGAAAGAAATATTTCTTACTTTGTAAATAATTCAAGATTTATTGTTACAACTGAAAATTGACCTTTTTTTGAAGTTAATTCCCCAATTTCCTTGTTCTTTTTCTTTTTTAAAAGGAAAAATTTCAAGTCTTACTCAGTTTGTTTTACTCACTAAAAACTTATCCTTTTGTACTATATGCAAAAATATCACTACACCTTTTTAAGTTATTCCTCATATGAATAATTGTACATATCTTTAATAGACAAAATATCATACACCCATACGCAATGTCACAAGTACGTCCGAAAAGGAAAGCTACAATAAATAAATCATACAACGATTCAACTGAATTAGTCAATGACTTTGATCTTTCTTCAAGTTCTTCAGTATCAAGCATAAATTCAACTACTACCACCACAACAAGAAGAAGAAATAAACGCTCAAGTCCTCAACTTGAAAACGGTACTAGTTCTACATCAACACCTGCACTACCTAAATCAGTCGTACCTTATAATTGGCAACCTCCACCAAACCCCAATGATGTATTCTCTCATAGGTTAGATTTAACTGACGCCTATATAGATCTTGACTTACAAACATTATATTGTCCTAATCAAGCAACTAAAGATCAAGATAGAAAGAAAAAGACAAAACCAATATTCACCCTAGCCAAAGGTCAATATATTTATATGATTAGTGAACCTCCAGGCGAACCATATTATATTGGAAGAATCATGGGATTTAAACGCAAGAAAACTGCTAATCAAAATGGGGACACCAACACTATTACTTGTGGCACGGTAAATGCTTTAGATTATTCCTTTCAAATTCAATGGTTTTATCGACCTCGAGATATTTCCAAAACAACTTCTGATTCTCGATTATTATTTGCTTCAATGCATACTGATTCTTGTCCCTTGACTAGTTTCCGAGGAATAGTTACTGTCAGACATAAACAAGATATTGAAGATGAATATTTATCTAGTTTAAGTGGTAAGAAGAATTCCCGAATTAACAACAACAACAACAACAATAATAATAATAATAATAAATCGGCTTCACCTTCCATATTAACCAGTTTAGAAGTATATATTCAAGAACCAAATTGTTTTTATTTTGATAAATTATTTGATCGATATATGATTAAATTCTATGATGTATTACTGACAAATAATTTATTACAATATGCCAATACGGAAAATACAAAATGTGGACAATTCTTAACTGCATTGAATAAACGATTTGAATTTATATTTGTTGAGAGTCAACGAACAAAACCATTAATTAATACATTCAGTTCAACTTCAAGAAATTGTGAAATATGTGGACAATGGTGTGGATCTTCTCAAGATTCAATTAGTTGTGTTGAATGTGAAAATTTCTATCACATGTTATGTTTAGATCCTCCCTTATTGAAAAAACCAAGTAGGGGGTTCTCCTGGTCTTGTGCTACATGTACTAAGAAGCATGAATTGGAATACCATAGTAAGAAAATGTTGATGTTGTCTCATGATAATAAATCTTCCAATGAAACACAATTAACTAATGAATTAAATGCATTGAGTTCTATGGATACAGATACCATGTCAGTATCATCAATGACCAACCCCAGTTCTCAAGAAGAGGAAGAAGTGGTATCCTCCCCATCAGTACTACCTAAATATGAAACTATGGCAATTGAATTTTTAACCAAGGACAGTACCAACACATTTGAACAACGAAGATTAAAAGAAGAGTGGTGTATGAGATATTTAGGAATGTATGCGAGATTAGAAGATGGTGTTGATTTAGATGATAGATCTCCCTACCCCAGAGCATCAACGAGATTAGGTGCCAAACATCAAGCAACAAATATTCCTGAATGTGAAGAAGATCATCATATTGTATATTATGATGTGGAAAGAACACCACCAAAGAAGAAACCAGGACCTCCAGGAAAGAATAGAAAAAATGTCAATACTAAGAATAATATTGATGAATTAGAATTGAAAAAATTGGAATTCCCCAAGGAGTATATTAATGTTGATCCTAAAGAGTATCCATCATGGTTACAACCACGTCCTAAGGGGTATATTGAGCGTGGTATAGATGATGGTGAAGGAATAACATGTAGTTTACTTTGGAAATCCCAGGAAGAAGATATTGATAATGAGTTTACCAAATTGGATAATTATGTGAATATGTGTACTCCAATTGCCGAAGCTCTTGAGTTGTCACCAAATTCACCAAATTTCGTTGATGCTATTCTCTTGTCATACATGAAGAACAAGGGAGACATTGAACTCGCTTTTGAAGAAGTTAAGAAATTAACTAGGAAAAGTTTAAAAGAACCAACATTTACCAAGGAAGAAATTAAACGATTTGAAGCTGGGGTTAAATTATTTGGTAGTGAATTACATCCAGTATTTAAAAAAGTCAAGACACAATCTTCTGCTATGATTGTGCGATATTATTATCTTTGGAAGAAAACCAAAAATGGTCGCTTAATTTGGGGGAACTTCGAGGGAAGAATTCAGAAAAAAGTGCAAAATATTAAAGATGATTCTTTAAAAATTGAAGAACCTCATCATTCAATTCTTGATGAATTAGCTGATCCTGAAGATGATTCTTCTTATGAAAATGACAAGATTATTAATCATCAAGGGAAATTCAAATGTAAACATTGTAATACTGCTTATTCAATTCAATGGTTTAGAATTACCGGGTTTGATGCCAAGAAACCAAATGAAAATGGAGAAATTGTCGCATTATGTTATAGATGTGCGAGATTATGGAGACGATATGCAGTTATTTGGGAAGATCCTTTAGAAATTCAACGTAAAACCAGTAAATCTATAGGTTGGAAAAAGAAAGTAGAAACAGAATTATTAAATGATGCCAATAAGATTTTACAATTTGCAGATGAAAATATGTCTACATTAGCCTATGAAGGATTTGAACAAGAAGAAGTTGTTGTTGAACGTAAAGAAAAACAAAAGAGTGAATCTCCAAAGAAGAAACGTCTGTTTTCTCCAGCTGTCACTAACAACAAGGTTAAACGACAAACTAAACCTGTGGTTAAAGTCAAACCAGAAGAGATTAATGTTTCTGAAAAGAGGAAATTACCACCAGAATTAACCAAACTTGAAGATAACAAGAAACAAAAGAAACAAATATCTCTTGCCGACAGTACATTTAACCCTGTATTCAATGCCAATTATAAATTACCTCCACTTGAATTTAAATCGGATAAAAAATCTCATCCAAATTTAACACAGGAAACTGTTACCGAATTAATTACACAATTTAGACAAAAACAACTTGTTGATTTATCTTCACAATTATATAATGTACAAATCCCTCATTTAACATCAACGGAATTACCCTTTGAACCTCATGATCGGAAATGTTGTATATGTCGAGAACATGATACTTCAAAACTGTCGATTTTAGAAATGTTGGTATGTTCAAGTTGTGGAGTAAATGTTCATAGTTCATGTGCTGGTATAACAATTCCTGAACCAATAGATAAACCTATTAAGGAATGGCTTTGTGAACGATGTATAAATGATTTAAAACCAGTTAGTAGTACAGTTTATTCCTGTGCTTTATGTTTAGCTAATGAATCAAATTATGAATTATCCATCATGGGTTCACCTTTTGTTAGACCAGATTTTTTGAAACATACCGATACTGGGAAATGGTGTCATTTATTGTGTGCAGTTTTCAATTATGAATTGGTTCTGTTTAGACAGCAAGTTGTACCTTCACCAAGTAAAAATATAATTGATTCAAAAAGTATGATTGAAAATGTCAATAGTTTAATATCTATTGAAAATGTATCGAGAATATATCTTGAGAATCATAATACTGTTTGTGGGATCTGTAATTCAAGAAATGGATCAATGATACAATGTGATTTATGTCCTAATCAAATTAAATATCATATAACATGTGCTCAAGATTCTCCCAATTTCAAGCTTGGGTTTAAATTAATGCCCAAGACGTTAACAGACAATGTTCAAATGGTTAATGTTGAAGGGAAAATTGGGAAATTGTCACCAATATTGATTTGTCCTAGACATGATCAATCAAAATCAACCATTTTAAGTATGAGAACTTTAGGGAAACGAGTTCATGGTAAGGAAGAAATGAAACCATTATTTCAAATGTTTTTAGAAGATATTGTTAAAATGAACAGTAATCGACAATTTGGTCCTAATTCCCGATCATTAAATTATATCAAAAACTTTCAAATGTATCATAATCATGAATTAAAAAACTATGATACAAATGAAGATTTACAACATACTTGTATTGAATGTAAAACTACAACATCACCCATTTGGTGGCCACAAGAGAATCACGTCAAGTGTCAATCATGTCATCATAAACTAGAAGAAGAGACTAGTGAAACACAAAAACAACAACAACAACAACAAGAAGAAACACTCGTTGATATATTGTTAAGACCATTGAATGGAGAAAATTATGGAATAATTGATCAATTTGATAAAGTTTCGGTGATTTATCAACCAGAAATACCCAAGGAACAACCAATAGTACATAAATTAATCCCCCCAGTTGAAAGTGTAAGATCAAAAATATCATTAGGAGACATTTTAAGTTGAGAGATGTTTATATATGTAAAAGTAGTATAGAAAGAGATAGTTTGTATAAATAGTGTGTTTTGTTAGACTTTCTTAAATTGGAAGTTATCGCCGAGAGGCTTATATCCGAAAATTGCTGTTGTTATCAACAAAGGCTTTAAAAAAACGAGGCAAAAACGTATACACACACACACAGACAGATAGCCAGACAGCCAAAACAACGAAGACAACCAAGACAACCAAGATACCCCAAAGTAAACAATAGAAAGGAAGAATTCAACATGATCTACGAGACAATCATCAACCCTGGTCAAGGATTAGGTAACTATATCAAATTAGGATCTTCTTTATTTGATATAATTAATCAATTAGATAACCATAAATATAAATTTAAAATTACCTTTAGTGAAACTAATTTCTACAATACACCTACTTTAGTTAAACTTATTGATTTAGGTATTAGATTAACATTTATTGATCAACATTTACAACTTATTGAAGTATTGAATCTTGAAGATACCAATAGGAAATTATTACGATTAATGTATAATGGACAAAGTTTGAATGAATTTGAAAATGAATCAGATATTACATCCATAGCTTTAGAATCAACCATATCCAAGAATTCTTCGTCTAGTACAATTTTAGATACTTCACCTGTTTTGTCGTCAACTAGTTCGACAAATTCGACAATACAAACATTGACTTCAACAGGACCAAGTTTTAAAACGATTTATAACAAAATATTTGGTCCAACTTATCCTGGAAAATTAAATCGGGACAAACGTACATACATTTTATCATATCCTGGTATTTCCTTTAAATTTAAAATCTTGAATAATCATTTATTAGATTCAATAGTGGATGAAGATAATGGACATCAAATCTTGTCGAAATTATTAAATTGGGATAATCCATTTGATGTTATTTGTGATTCAATTGCCTTATACAAGGGGAATTCTTGGGAAGATTATCAACTAAACAAAGACAAACGAATTACAAGTTCATATGAAATTAGTAAACTTGTAGTTGATTTAGATCAAGGAATTGTTAAAATCCTTCGAAATAACTGTGAAGATATAATTACAATTGGTAGTTCTACTCAACAGGAAGTTGTTAATATATTAGGTCCTCCAGATGAATATTTCAATAAATTTGATTCACGATTATTAATCCATAATCATTTATCCGATATTGAAAATTCTTACGATATAAGTCATTGTAAATTTCATAATTATTATAAATATGGTATTGATATATTATATGATTTAAATAACTCAAAAGGAAATCAAAATAAATTAAATACAACAGTAAAGAAAATAATTATACATAATGGTGGTATACCTGAAGATTTAAATTTTATGAAATGGAATAGTTGCAATTGGGAAATTGTTGATTCAAAA
Source organism: Spathaspora sp. UFMG-CM-Y285 (assembly GCA_002911495.2). NCBI lineage: Eukaryota > Fungi > Ascomycota > Pichiomycetes > Serinales > Debaryomycetaceae > Spathaspora > Spathaspora sp. UFMG-CM-Y285. The sequence goes on from PPUV02000023.1 coordinate 120,476, forward strand.
TTCTCAATTAATTCAACAATGTATTTTAATCAATTACCCGAGATTTTCCAAAATTTGAATCCTGTATTATTGAATAGAAATGAATCAGAATTAATTGATCATGATTTAGATATAATTGAAATGCCAGATCAACATGAGCATGAAGAAGAAGAAGAAGAAGAAGAGGAGGAAAGTCCCAGAGTAAAGACTTGGGGTCAATCAAAGCTATATGGGTTAAACCGATGTATTTTGGAAGTTATTAATTCCAATGGGTGTATTTCAACTGTCACTATTTATTAGTTAGTTCTTTAATTATAAATAAAGTATAAGAAAAACTAGCCACAGGGACAAGTAAAGCCAAGAATTTAGTGTTTACTCGTAGATCTTGCGTAATTTTGCAACAACAACAACTTAGATACATTGTGATGCAAAACTATGCGTGCCACTAGAATACTCCAAAAGGCGGGATGATGATTCAGTAAGATCGCTTGATCCTCGCTTCCCAGAATAGTAATTCTTTCAACAAGAAAAGAAATAAAAGCCAAAATCAAGTAAATACGAGAGTGATGGAGGTAGATAATTGCCAAGACAACTTTTATTTATATTGTGTTTCAAGGCGGGAAACCTAGCCCGGAACCGGGTATGCTCATGTGGAAGAACGGAAAGAATCTTTTAAAAAAAAGCCACAATATACTAATATTACCCCTTAGGGAAAATCAGGGAACATTCCAATGAAACATTCTCTATTAACAAACTTCTTATCGCCGGATAGTAACCAGCAATTGTGAAAAAAAAACAGTATTTCCGATAGTTGATAGTTGAAGCGAAAAGTTCAAATATTACGGATAAATTCAACGAACGTTGAGAAAAAGAAAAATATAACACAAAATTGAAGCCAAAAAAAATATTTTATTAATAAACTTTACTGATAAGAAAAAAAAAAAAACAAAAGTTAATTTATCTTTAACCAATAAAATTCTAGAATTTCTCCACTATCGAAATTATTACCTAAATTATGCTATTTTGACACATGGAATTAAAGATCTCTCGGGATACTCGCCCGGGCAGGGAAGGTGGAATGTTACTAGTACAAAAAACCTTTCTTATCTGAGAAAACCTATGGTACGGATCCCCCTCTCTTACTATAGATTTTTGTACTAGTTTCAAAAAAAAAAAATAGCTGCTAAAATAGTACAAATCATGTGGAACTGGTTTAACCCGATATACATGAATAACAGTTTCACCCAAGTTCTACTTTTTACACATGCAACAGTGAATGGGCAGTGACACACCAAGAATTCTTTCATTGTCTTTTTTAATAACGGTTTCCTACTTCAATCTATTGGTTGGAGATTCTACATTGTCTTCTTATATCCTCCAATCACAAGCTTACTAACAATTCGATTTATTAATAATAATGCAGCAATTATTTAAGAATCCGTGGAAACAAAGTGTTCAGGATTTGTAAAAGGAAAACAAAAAAAAAAACAATAAATTAATGCATAAAAATAATTATATTAATAATTGGTAAATAATGCATATTCGAAATATTTGACCCAAGTTTGTAGTAGTTTATTGTATATTACAATATATTACTCAGGTTAAAATCACGAAGAGGCGCTAGTTTTCTTATTTATTTTTGCATTCTTCTTGTAGTTTTTCCCTCTCCCCTCCTCTCCAAAGGTTTATTTGATTTAAGAAGTTTAAATTTCTTTCTTTTACTTTTTTTTTTTTGGTGGTTTCCATTTAGCTCTCCTGGAACTTGTTCTTTCATATTGTGACTATTTTATATACTGGTAATATTCCCCCTCCTCCCTTAACAACATTGATAACAAATTAACAAAAATATTCAAAAACACAAACACACACACATACACACACACAATTAATTACTATACTTAATACAGTATGAATATAAACAATTTCACACCGTTAGGTAAATATTCTCCTTTAAATTCACCATCATCAACCAGTTCAACTGATCCGTTAACTACTACTGCCACCACTACTAGATTCACAAACACCACTATATCCAAATCAAAGGAAACAACAACAAACAAAAGCATCTCCCTTGGTCAACTTATTCAAAGTGAATCATCAAATATTGAATCTTTATGGAAAATGTATAATAAGGCTAAAGAAACTTTACCTTATCGATCCCGAATGGAGAACTTGACTTGGCGGATGATGTATATTACTAATGCTTCAGCATATGAACATGCAACAAGCATTGATACTAATGCCACAACAAGTACTAACATTGATCAAGAATATATTTCCCAAGATTCAAAATTAGATCCTGATGCTGAAGAATTTGATTATGTTGCTCATATAAGAAAAATAGGTGAAGATCATTATCGTCATTCTCAACCAAGTGGCGGTAGTAGTAGTAGTACCAGCACTAGTAGTACAACCAGTAATAAGAAACGACCAGCAAATTTCTCTCCTATGTTAACAAATACCAGTATTAGTCAACAACAAAGAACTGGAGGTGGATTGTCCCAATTATCTAAACAACTTAATCAATTCAATAGATTTGCTCATCCTTCACAATCTTTAGAAGCTATGTTACCTTCACAACATCGAGAATCAATCATACAAGAACCAAATATCCCTGTATTAGCTTCTTCAGTTAATTCCTTTTCATTCTCGTTAGATCCATATACCCTTGAAGGACCACAACAAGAACTTGATTTAAATAATCATTCCGCAACTTCTTCATATGATGCAAAACCATTGTTTGACGATCTTATACATACTCCAGCCACATTATCTTCTTCGGCATCCACAATTATTTACGACCACCACAATAGCCACCACACTCACAACAATAATTCTCACTTTCAAAATCCTTCAATATCTAAACGTGGCTCCACAACAGCAACACCTTCAAGTTTACTTCGAGAAGAATCAATGACGAGTTTACCTGGTATGATGAATCGATCATTCACTCCGTTAAACATGTCACATAGTTATCAACAAGATTCTCAATTTATGAGATCAAGTCCTCTGATTACATCGTTATCAAGTGGACCACCACCAATAACTACATCGGCATCATTTAATTCAACTATTCAGAAATTTGTCTTGCCCAGTCAATCCATTCATGATTCATATTTTGAAACTCCTCATAATCCCGAATATTTCTCACCTAATTCCTTACCAGCTACATTTGATAAACAAAAGAAAAAACTGCAAAAGAAAGCTAAATCGAAAAAGAATAGTCCTGATTCCACTGGTTGGCCAGGATCATCATCTGGAGGTGTATCATGTTCAAATTGTCATACAAGGACAACCCCACTTTGGCGTAGAGACCCTGAGGGACAACCCTTGTGTAATGCATGTGGATTGTTTTTAAAATTACATGGTGTTGTTCGACCATTGAGTTTGAAAACTGATGTTATTAAAAAGAGACAACGAGGTGGTGGCAACACTACAGTAACAGCTACTTCTACTCCTTCAAAGAAAACTGAAAAAGATAAAGAAGACAAGTTGAAAATAAAGAAACCTCCAGTCAAGAGAAGTAAATCAAGTGTAAATATTACACAACAACAGAAGGAACAGGAACAGCAACAGCAACAGGAACAACAGCAACACCAAGTTATAGATAATACTCATGTATATGTTGATCATGATAATTTTATGAATGTATTGGATTCACCTAAACTTGTGAAGAATGAACATAATGGGAATTTGTTATTTGTTGAGGATGAAAATCATTCTCAAGATGGGAATTGGGATTGGTTAAGTATGACTATATAGAATTTTATATGTATTAATTAATAAATTTAGAGTCGCGAAATAAAAGGCCTTATAATTTTGAACTTTTTTTTTTCTAACTCCTTTATTCTTTGTCTGTGATTAAGTGTTTCTGTCTATTTCTGTCTGTCTGAATATGAAGATTTCAATTGAAAGATATCCTCGAATAATCATCCAATATTGTAATAAATGTAAATGGCAAAATCGTGCTGTTTGGTATATGCAAGAAATTCTTCAAACTTTCCCTGATGAAATTCAAGATATTTCCTTACAACCAATTTTAGATCATCCAGGAATATTTCAAATTGTATTAATCACATCAAACATTGACTCGGAAATAATATATAAACGGAAATTTAAATCGGCAGAACTAGCGGAAAAATATGCTGAAATTGATGAAGAAACATATACATTTGATGGATTCCCTGATTCAAAGTTCATCAAGGTTTTACTCAAAAACAAATTAGGATTACAAGTTGGTAAACATATTGATCGAGGAGCTACTGAATACAAACTAAACGATAGAACTTGTATTGATTGTAACAAAGAAACTTAACAAGACAAAATACATTTAATTATACAGTATAAAAAATAAAAATAAAAAAAACAAAATATAAAAGTACAGTAATAACATCTACTCAATGTCATCGCCAAAGTGATGTTGATAATGTTCTCCTCCTATATCATCCCATCCATTAGGAGCAACAACATAAGGTAAACTAGAACCTAAAGTTCCAAAATATAGCGAATTATTAGGTAATCCTAATAAACTTTGATATTGTTTCATAACAAATGTAGGTGAGACATTTTTAGGAGCAACTTGATTACCACCTCTATTAGCAGCAGCATTACCACCAGGATTAGTATTTCTATACCCATACGCTTGTTGTTGTGGGTTGGAACCAACAACAGAAGCAGCAGCGACAGCAGCATTATTATTTGAAGTTTGATTAATTTCTTTAGTTATTTGTTTCCATTTATGTTTCTCCCCTGCAACTAATAATTGTCGTAAAACTTGAATATCATGACCACCAAACTTTGAAGTTAATTGAGCGTTTGTAGGTGGAGGATTGGAGGAAGCTCCCGTACCTGAAATTGGAGGAGAAGCATTAGCACCTGTGTTTGCAGCAGTAGCGCCTGTAGCAGTTGTGGTAGCTCCACCAGATGTATTACCTGCCCCACGTACGGTATTATTAGAAGGGGTATTGGTTTGTTGGTTTCCTGATCCTGGGTTTGTTCCTATATTTGTAGGTTGATAGGCATAAGAGGTAGTAGATGTTGTACCAGGCGGAGGTAACATATTTGTTGTTGTTGTTGTTGTTGTTGTTGTTGGAGTTAATGATGAAGTAGAACCGTACCTGAAATCAGTGGAAAATATTGAATTGTTTGAAGAATGGGAAGATGAAGATGGTTTAACCTCGGAAGATACACTTGGTATTGTATTTAATGAAGGTGATGGAATATTCGTTGTGGTATGATAAGTTTGAGGACTCGAAGAATTATACATTTTTTTTTATTTTTATTTTCCCTGTGGGAGAGTGCTTTTTTGGAATTCCCCCAAAAACAATTAAAAAATCTTGTTTACGGTTTCACTATGGAAGTTTGGGTCCACAAAAATGTGTGAAAAATAAAAAAATAATCAATAATCAATAATAATAAAAAATTGAAAAAAAAATAAATAGAAAAAGAATAAATTTCGGGGCGGTAGATTTGGGTCAGGGTGTCTGTTGGTAAGTAATAATAAGATTCTCTAGCTATTTACCTATGCATATAAGAATGACAGTTTGATGGGAGGAGATACGTTCAAATGCTCGACAGGTAATAGTTTAAATAACTTGCCTTAAGTTTTTTCGTAACACAATAGTAATCGGAAATAGACTTTTATTATGACAGGAATCTCGATGGTTATTTATGCACCAGGGGTAAAATCAATATTGGTTAATAAAACCGAATATCAAGTGATGGTTCTTTGTTTTGTTTCGTCTAAAGTGTAGGAATTCAGTTGTAAATGCTTGAACTTACAAGCAATCCGGAAAAGAAAAGATTACGAAGAAAGAAAATATGAGAAATACGGGAGGGAATTATCATGAATTTTATACCTTATGTATACCCCCTGATTTACTTGGTTGTATCACTTAAGGGGTTATGAACTCTATTATTTTTTTCTTGTCGTATCTTTAACTACAGACTACACAAACAATATCATTATTATCTAGGTAACCTCTTATGCATAGTATAATATATTCGTAAATGGGTATAAATACAACGCAACAGGAAAGGCTACTTAAAAGTAAAGGTCATTCATTCTGTAAAAAAAACCACCCCCTCCCTTCCCCTAATTCATGAACAGGTTTTATTTTTCTGCATATTGTAACCTGTTCGTAAATCTATTGTGGAGATACTTTAAATAAATTACAATAACTAGATGGCTTATGTTTGTTTTGTGACAGAGAAGGGATGGTCATGTCTTTATGTTTGTTTATCTAGCTATATTTCTTGCATTATGTTGACGTGTCATTAATGAAGACCCTTATTGAAGGGGGTTTAAACTAAAAAATATCTAAACCAAAAAAATTATTTACTAATATTTTTAAAAATGGAGACAAAAAATATGGAGCCAAAATTTGAGGCGAGTAAAATAACAACAAACAGGAGAATGAATTAGCGAAACAAAAAAAAAAACGCAACCCCAATTTTATTAAATAAACTCTATATACTAGCAAATTCTATTATAGCAAAAAATAACAAGCAAAGTATAGATAGCAACTTCTTCAAGCCTAATCATCATCACTATAGGCTTCGTCATCTTCTTCAATAATTTCAACATCTTCATCTTCATCTTCACTATCAATCACATAAGTTGGTGTAGTACGTTTGGAGGTTGCCTTTCTAACAGATCTTCTAGATTCTCCACTAGGAATGGTATCCAATAACTTCCCTTCAATCTTTAAATCATCTAATTCATCCAACACCAGTTTCTTCTTTTTAGCTTGACCGGGAGATTTCTTTCCCAGTTTTTTCTGTTCAGTTTGTGGTGGAGATTTCTTTACTGACTTTTTAGGGGTTGAATTAGAACTCGATCCAAATATAAGGTCATCATCTTCACTATCACTGAAAAGTGTAATTGGCTTTTGTTTCTTTTTTGCCGAAGCAGTTGATGATTTGGAAGTGGGTGAAAAGAATGATAATACATCAGGTTTTTTCTCCGGCTTAACGGGAGTATCCTTGACTGGAGTACCAATTGAAATTGATTCAGATTTAACTACTGGTTCCTGTTTAATCTTCTTCTTTGGTGGTTCTTTTGGTTCTACAGTTGCCACTTTTCTCGTTCTCTTTTTCTTCTTTTTATCTCCAGCAGATGCTAAAGATTCCCGTTCTTCTTGATCTTTAATCAAAAACTTTTCAAATTCAATCATGAATTTATCTAAATCTTCATTCCATAAATCTTTAGCACTCTTCAGTAATAATTCATTCAATTCCGTTTCCTTAACATCACGTTGTTTCAACAATCTCAAATAACGTTCATGAGTTAACGACCAAATAGTCATACCTAATAAATATTCATATGAAGAATAAACAGTATCAGGAATATGTTCACTGGAACTCTTATTCGTTTCAACTTGTTTAAGATTTAAAGCAGAAATATCACCTTCAGCCGCTTCGGCAATTTCTTCTTCTTCTTCAATACTATCATCCAAGAAAAGTTCATCTTTAATTGGTTTACCTTGCCTATTAAATTTAGTAAATTTATGATGTTGAAGTAATTCAACCAATTCTTTCTTCTTTTTATTAGCTACAGATAATTTCTTTTCAATAATCATTTTAATAAATCTTGCTTGTTCACTCAACATCATTAATTGATTTTGTAAATCTTCCGACATGTAATCTTTTCTCTTTTGATAAAATTCCAATCTTACATAATAATAATCACGAAGAATTTCCAAAACATCATTATATTTTTTGATTCTCCCCATAGGATCAAATGCCACCATATTTGCTAAACTAAGTGAAGATACCAATTTAAATCTCTCTAATAATCCAACTTTAAGAGATTTTTGCATTTCGGCATCACTTAATTTAACAATAAATCTAATAGATGTAGTATGATGTTCTTCCATATCTTTAATCCAAGCTTGAGTTTTTTCATTACCAAACCCAGCCAATAAGAATTCCTTAACATTATTGGTCCATGTCTTTACAGGGATTTCCGTAATTTCTACAGTATTATTATCAATTTGTTCAATTCTACCAGAAACTTTATATTTTTGAGGTCCCATAGGTTCCATGTCTCCTTCCCAACCTTTATACCAGGGGGTCATATCTTGAAGCTGTTCTCCATTCATTAATCTACGAATATTGGCCACAATATCCTTGGGATTATATGATGGGATATTTGTCGACCAACCAGTTCCAATACCATCAGCACCATTGACTAAAATCATTGGTAATACTGGTAAATACCAAGTAGGTTCGACTGTTTGTTCATCATCTTGAACATAAGTATACAAAGGATCATCCAAGGGGTTGAAAATAGTTTTGGTAATATCATTAAGTTCTGTGAAAATATATCTGGCAGCTGAAAAATCTTTACCTCCAGCAGCACGAGAACCAAATGACCCATTGGGTTTTAAAATATTAATATTATTTGAACCAATGAAATTTTGAGCAAGACCAATAATGGTTTGAATTAACGATTGTTCACCATGATGATACCCCGTGTTTTCACTGACATACCCTGCCAATTGAGCAACTTTAATTTCACTACGAAGTTTTCTCTTGTAACAACCAAACAACACTTTTCTTTGCCCGGGTTTTAACCCATCAAGTACCGAAGGAATAGACCTAACATTGTCAGACATGGAAAATAAAATTAATTCCTTGTTGATGAAATCAGAAATTGGAATATCATTTAATTCTGGATCAAGATGAGTTCCCGGAACAAATCCTTGTAACCATTCTTTTCTATCATCAGCTTTCTTCTTGGAAAATGCCAAATCAATATATTCTTTATCATCTCCCTGTAATGCATGGAATCTTTTCAAATGTTTATCCAAGGCTTTAAAATATTCTCGTGCTTCCATGGGAGTCGACGTACCTAAACCCTTGTAATACTTTTGAGTCCATCGACATTTAGTACCTTCACCATCTCTCCAACGTTCAAATTCAGGCATATTATAAAATGGAATAACTTGTTTAGTTCTACCCTTGATAGTAACTTTAACAATTGGAGTAATAAATTCAAGCAAAAAACCAGGAATATCCAATAACCCGGGGAATGAAGTTTCCAAGAAATTGATAATTAACCCCTTGATATGAGAACCATCTTGATCTTGATCAGTCATAATCATAATATGACCATATCTTAAACTTTTGATATTTTCTTGAGTATATACTTTTTTATGTTGTAACCCAAGAATTTGTTTCAAAGCATTAATTTCAACATTTTTAGCAATTTGATCAGCAGAAGCTTCTCGAACATTTAATAATTTACCTCGAAGGGGGAAACATCCATAATAATCTTGTCCCACCACGGAAAACCCCGCCAAGGCCAAATTCAAAGCTGAAAGACCTTCAGTAAGAATTAAAGTACATTTAAGACCATCTTTAGTTCCTGCTTTATTAGCATCATGTAAATTAACATGTCCCTTAATTCTATTCTTTTTACTACCATCAGCTTTTTGAAGAGCTTTATCTTCATTAGCTTTAGCAATTGATCTAATCTTATCAGCAATACCAGTTTTTAAAATACGATTAATTAAATTATCACTGGGGACAAATTTATCTTTACCACCAAACTGTGAAGGTTTTGTAGTTAATTGCTCTTTTGTTTGTGAGGTAAATGCTGGATTTTCAATTAAACAATTCAAGAAAATAAACATATTATCTCTAACTTCTTGAGGTCTAATCATAAGTTTCTTCTTTCCTTTTTCTCGTTTAGATAATACTTCAACTAATTTGGTAATTATTTGATCAGAAACATATTTGACATGAGTTCCACCAGAAGTTGTAGCAATAGAATTAACAAAACTAACTTGATTAAAACTACCATCACTTACAGCAAAGGCAATTTCCCATCGTTCATTGAAAACTTCATGAACTATGGTAGTGTAATTTTTCAGATCCTCACCATCTATAGGTTCAGGAGACCTCTCCTTTATAGCATTAACATACATTTCAATATAACTTTTAAAATTTGAAATTGATAATCTTTTATCATTAAGGTAAATATTACAATTTTTCACAGTACCACATAAATCATAAACTCTTCTTCTAAGTACAGATAAAATATCTTCATCTAAACAATCCATATCAAATTTAGCTAAATCAGGTTTAAATGAGATTTTCGTGTACTCCTTCTTCGTTCTTAAAGTAGTAATTTTAGGTTTAGAAACTTTACTCATATTATTTGTCCAAATTTGTTTGTATAATTTCCCGGTATTTAAATCAGCAGTTTCAACTTCAAATTCCGTTGAGAAAATATTACATAACTTAGCACCATACCCATTTCTACCACCAGTTACTTTTTTCTCATCATCATTATAATTTGATGAAGTTAATAAATTCCCAAAAATTAATTCTGGAATATACATATTTTCCTTTGTATGCATTTCAACAGGAATACCTTTACCATCATTCATAACTTGAATTACATTATTTTCAGGATCAATTTTCACGCGTATATTCTTCATACTAGGATCTCTAATTTTATTATCAGCAGCATTAACCAAAATTTCATCAAAAATCTTATATAACCCAGGAACAATAGTAACGTCTTTAAATCTCATGGATTCAGATTCAACATCAAAACACCAAATTTCCATCTTGGTTTTTTCAACCGAACCAATATAAGTATCTGGTCTTTTCAAAATATGTTCTAATTGAGAAAGTTTTTGATAAGTTTCAGATGCATTGGTTTTGGATTGGGTGCTTGGTGTAGATGACCCTGAGGTATTGTTAGTAGAATCAGAGAGAGGATTTTTAGAAGAAGATTTAGATTTCTTCTTGGGAGGAGGAGAAAGAACAAAATCTTCTGAACCATCTGAATTGTAATCTGAAACATCAGATTCCAGAGACATGTTGGCAGTGTAGTGTAGTGTAGTTTGGAATTAGATAGACGTGTTGCAAGAAAAAAAACTAAGAGAGAGAAAAAAAATGAGTTGTTTTGTTTTGATCTGAGATTTTGTTTTTACAGCCAAAAAAAAGAGGCACACCGCGTGTGAGTGTGAGTGAGTGTGAGTGAGGTGTTCTAAGTTCACTGCTCGGTGTTAAACAATTATCCTTAAATATATATCTATATACTCCTACTTTTTTCTCTTGAATAAATCTTTTTGAATTCGATCAAATTCTTCATCGTCTATTTCCTTGCTCGATCTCTTCTTTCCTCGTTTGTCACCATATTTACTTTCTAAGCTGGAAATTAAATTATCTAATCTATTAGCTTGACGACTTTTAATTATTGCTTTCAAATCAGTACCCAGTTTATTTTTCTTGTTACTATTAATCATTGCTTCTAATTCCTTAGCTTCTTTGGCCTCTTTTGCCAATCTTTTCAACATTTGTTTCACTTTGGTTTTTCGTGATTTGGTATATTTTCCCCAAGATTTTATTATAGGAGTTTCCACAATTAATTTCGGTAATTCTTCTTCAATAATCCTGTACACTCGTTGTTCTTCTAATTCAGTAAATTCTAAATGAGGAATTAATTCAAATAATTTAAGAAAATCTCCATCATAATATATGAAATTAGATATAATATCATGTCTTTCTTCTGAAGAATTTTGATATACTAACTTATCTTCTTCAATCATTTCCACAGTAATTTCTTGATTTATAGATTCAAAATAATCCTTCCAATCAAATCCTTCTTCATCCTCAAACTCAGATAACGAACCAGTATGATCATATCTTTTCCTTTTATTTGGATCATTAAGTATACTAAAGGAAAATTGAATTTTAGTAAATTGATCTTGATCTAGGGTGGATTGAGTTTGTTGGATTTTATCAGGATGATATTTCAAACATAATTTCTTGTATTTTCGTTTAATCTCTATAGGAGTAGCATTAGTTTCAACTCCTAATATTTCATAAGGGTTTATATCAGGGAATGGGATACCCATGGTACACAAGTGGTTGTTTTGTAATGGTTAAAACTAGACAAATATTTTTTTTTTCTCTCTCTTTTTCCCTTACAGTTTACTTACAGGTTACAGTAAAGATGCAATAAAAGTGTGTAACCAACTACAATTTTCAATAAGAAAACATATATTATACAAAGTAAAGAAATTAGTTAAAAACAATATCAGTCAAAAGTCAATCAAAATAATACATAAAAACACACACCTCCACTACTTCTTTTCACTCTTTAAATGTTCAATTTCTCTATAAGCTCTTTCCAATTCTTGCTTTAATTTCTCATTAGAAGCACTTAATTCAGAAACTGCTTGTTCAGTTAATAATTTTTCTAAGGTCCATTTTTCAATATTATTATTTTCATTTTCCTTTAATCGTTTAATATATTCTACTGCTCGTTGTAAAATTTGGGCTTTATTGGTATCATTAGTGGGGATTAATGCAGCTAATTCCTTAATACCTAAATTAATTGATTCTCTTCTTCTTCTTTCAACTTCTTTATGGTTTTCTCTTCTTTGTCTATGCCATTCATCGGAACCATGTTGAGGTTTATTGGCAGTTGCTGTTGGTAAAGTAGTTGGTCTGAATGGATTTGGAGTTTGTTGTTGAGCTTCTTGTTGTTGTTGGTAAGCTTGATGGTAGGACAAACTTTGTTGTTGACTTTGTTGAGCTTGTTGTTGCTGTTGTTGTTGTTGATGTTGAGCTTGTTTTTCTTCAGCATCATTGGAAACTGCAGCAACAGCAGCTTCAGCAATTGAAGATTCTTCTTGTTCTGCCTCTTCATCTTTGCTGCCGTTGTTGTTGTTGTTAACATATGAAGATTGTTGACCTAATAATTCCGAATCAATAGCAATTTCTTCCTTTTTGGATATTTTCACCTTTTTTTCACGGGAAGTATCTCCTTCTCTATCTCTTTTAGACATTGTAATCTTGTCATTGTTAGTATATTTCTGATATGTAGTGAAGTCAGTATTTACATAATGAATGTAATAACTATAGGGTTCCAGTTGCGCAAGATGAACCTTGTGAGGCTTGAGAAAAACATGAGGGTAATCACGAGGACAAGTCAAGTGGTAAAACCAAAACATACAAACTCATAACAAACTCATAACAAATACTAAAACTTCACGTTACTAATGATAATCTTACTTACATTTGATAATAATTTAACCCACAAAAGTTTTCCTGGTTGTTAATCAATTGGTATATTTCTTAAAACTAGTTTTGCAATCAACTAAATTCTCAAAAGTCACGTTTATAGCAAGTGATTTACTAAGCTAGTAAGACAAAAAAAAGTGAGGGAAATTCAAATTTTTGTGTTTTGGAAAAACATCACGAGGTTCTTCTCACATGGATTTCACCTGACCCAAAATGCATGCAGGAGCGCCAAAAAAATGAAAGTGTAAACAATTGGAGAGTTTTCCCGAAAAAAATAAATTTCGGTTAGCCCACGACCTTGGGAATGTGTAAGCAACGTTTTTGTCGTTTATTACGTTTATTATATATCATTTCCTAATGGGATTATGTAAGAGTGAAAGTATCATGTGGAAGTGTGTTACACACAATTTAACTACAAAAGTATCAAAAGTATCAAAATCATTTCACACGTTGAGACAATTCTTCCTTATACAATTCTTTCCTTCATATTATACAATTCCATCCCCTTAACACTTTTGGTTGTATTTCTTGAATTTTTTTTGGTTAAATTATTTTCTACGAGAATTTCTGAAGCATTTTTTTAGACTGAAGAGGGGAGTGAGAAACAGAACATAAAAATAGAATCCAATGGCTTACCCATGGAAATGTTTGACTCTGATATGTAGATGATCTGATCCCAACCGCCCGGAATATTCCCTATTGAATCACCATTCAATTCGACTAGGAAAATATGTCTGCGACACTGGTAAATTATTCATTATGCATTTACGTGTATGCGCTTAACCAGTTCCGAAACTCGGTTTATGTAACCATATGCGCTTACAATGTTAGTATGCGCTAAGATAGAATTTCATTTTTCTCTGACCTTTTTTCTTAATTATGTTGCATTGCGGAACAGACTGTTCCTAACAGAAAAAAAAATACAATTAAAAAGTAACATTTTATTTTTTTATTTTTCTATTTTTGCATCATTCCACCCCTGGTTTAACTGCAAAAAAAAACGTTGACTTCCACAAATATAAATACAACCTGAAAAGGATCATATTCTTCTTTCACAATTTTTTTTTATTCCTCATCATAACTTGCTAGAAATTACTGCAATTACAAAAACACAAACAAATATGGCTGAAATTACTTTAGGTAGATATCTTTTTGAAAGATTACATCAATTAGAAGTCAACACTATTTTTGGATTACCCGGTGATTTCAATTTATCCCTTTTAGATAAAATTTATGAAGTTGAAAATATGAGATGGGCAGGTAATGCCAATGAATTAAACGCTGCTTATGCTGCTGATGGTTATTCAAGAATTAAAAGATTGGCTTGTTTAGTTACTACTTTTGGTGTTGGGGAATTATCAGCACTTAATGGTGTTGGTGGTGCTTATGCTGAACATGTTGGTATGTTACACGTTGTTGGTGTCCCTTCAATTGCTTCTCAAGCTAAGCAATTATTGTTACATCACACATTAGGTAATGGTGATTTCACAGTTTTCCATAGAATGTCAAACAATATTTCTCAAACAACCGCTTTTATTAGTGATATTCATAGTGCTCCTGGTGAAATTGATAGATGTATTAGAGAAGCTTATGTTTATCAACGTCCAGTTTATGTTGGATTACCTGCTAATTTAGTTGATTTGAAAGTCCCAGCTTCATTATTAGACACTCCAATTGATTTATCGTTGAAACCAAATGATCCTGAAGCTCAAGAAGAAGTTATTGAAACTGTTAAACAATTGATTTCTCAAGCTTCTAATCCAATTATCTTGGTTGATGCTTGTGCTTCAAGACATGATTGTAAATTAGAAGTTGAACAATTAGTTGACACTACTCAATTTCCCGTTTTCACTACTCCAATGGGTAAATCAGGGGTTAATGAAGCTCATCCAAGATTTGGTGGGGTTTATGTTGGTACTTTATCCAACCCAGAAGTTAAACATGCCGTGGAAACTGCTGATTTAGTCTTATCTGTTGGTGCTTTATTATCTGATTTCAACACTGGGTCATTTTCATATTCTTATAAAACCAAGAATATTATTGAATTCCATTCTGATTATACCAAGATTAGACAAGCTACTTTCCCAGGTGTGCAAATGAAAGAAGCTTTACAAGCTTTATTGAAAACTGTTAAACAAGCAATTAGTCCATCTTATGTTCCAGTTCCAGTTCCATCAGTTAAATTAATTGCATCTCCAGCTCCACCAGCTACTCCATTAACTCAAGAATATTTATGGACCAAGGTTTCTTCTTGGTTTAGAGAAGGTGATATTATTGTTACTGAAACTGGTACTTCTGCTTTTGGTATTGTTCAATCAAGATTCCCCAGTAATACCGTAGGTATTTCACAAGTCTTGTGGGGATCTATTGGTTTCACTGTGGGTGCATGTGTTGGTGCTGCTATGGCTGCTCAAGAAATTGATCCAAACAAAAGAGTTATCTTATTTATTGGTGATGGATCTTTACAATTAACAGTTCAAGAAATTTCCACTTTATGTAAATGGGAATGTAACAATACTTATTTATATGTATTGAACAATGATGGTTATACTATTGAAAGATTGATTCATGGTGAAACTGCTTCTTATAATGATATTCAACCCTGGAACAATTTACAATTATTACCTTTGTTTAATGCTAAAGAATATGAAACTATGAGAATTAGTACTGTGGGAGAATTAAATAAATTGTTTACCGATAGAGCCTTTGCCGTTCCAAATAAACTTCGTATGGTTGAAGTTATGTTACCAAGAATGGATGCTCCTGCTAATTTGGTTGCTCAAGCCAAGATTTCTGAAGCTACTAATGCTGCTCAAGATTGATTTTTTAAATAGAAATGCGTGTTTAGATATTAATAAAGAAATATGAAAAAAAAAATACTTTATATTAACTATTAATTTCTACTTTATATATTCATAGATATCTTCTTGAACTTTACTATCAACTCTTACATCTCCCAGTTTATATGCTGCTTCCAAGGCAAGAGACCTCGCCACTCTTTCATCATAACTATCTAG
Source organism: Spathaspora sp. UFMG-CM-Y285 (assembly GCA_002911495.2). Lineage (NCBI taxonomy): Eukaryota > Fungi > Ascomycota > Pichiomycetes > Serinales > Debaryomycetaceae > Spathaspora > Spathaspora sp. UFMG-CM-Y285. The sequence continues at coordinate 136,519 of PPUV02000023.1, forward strand.
ATCATTTTTCAATTTATAGGCAAATGGCTCATATTTTATAGGAGGAAAATCAGGCAGAGCCGACATTAAACTTGCAGTAGATTTACCAAAGGTTAATCTCATAATTTCTTGCTCATGGAAACTTGTAAATGCCCGATATTTAAAATATTGAATTAAAATATCATCTTTTCTAAGGAAATCTTGTAAATCCTTATCACTCATTCTAATAACACGTTGAACTTCTTCTCCATTCAAATAAGGAAATGATCGTTGTTGTAAACTCTTGTAACCTTCAGATCTATCAAGGTTTAATTTTGCCACTTCTTCATCAGTCATGTAATATGAGAAATCCCGGAATGGTGTATGATCAGGATCTTCCCCAGCTAATTCATTATAACTATGATATCTATTCCATTTGGTTCGGTCTCGAAGAAAATAAAATAAATCTTCTTCTTTAACCCATAATCTTAATCTAGGAACGAAAATATGACCCAAGAATCGATGTGCCGACATACCTGTAGGATATTCTCGTGCAAGTATTGAAGGATAACGTTGAGGAATATATCCAATTTCTCCTTCCACGGAAGTTTTAATTAAAGGAGAAAGTTCTTCATATGAGGCAAAATGATTATTTCGACAATTGTAAAGTTGTAAAAGGGAATTTTGCGAGGTATAATCTTGATTATTCTTTCTGAAACTTGATGGTAGCATTTCTTCATATTCTTTAGGAGGTTCAGTATTGGATACTGCTAATGCTGTAATATCAATATATAACCCCGTATCAACATCAATAAATCTGGCATCAATGTTATTTTGTCCATTTCCCTTTTCACGTTGAGTTATAAATGTTCCAGAATCAAGGAAATATCTTCCGAATCCATCTTCAGGATCTTCTACAATCAATGTTTGATTATATTCAAGAGATAATTTATGAAGGTCCAATATAGGTACTTGAACGTCAATATCATTATCCCAGGGGAATGCCAATCCATTCCAATACCAAGATAAAAGTGACCCATGAGCAATCCATGTAGTAATACCAGTTTTACGAGTAAATGATAACCAAGCTCTAATCATTCGATGTAAAGTTAATTCCAATTCTGTAGTTCCATACATTACTCCAGAAAAGAACCTCCAATCATAATGATCACCTAATAATGTGTTTAATAATCTTGATTCTTCCAAATATTTTGTAGGACCATCAGTTTGGACTTTATGAGCAGAATATTTTAAACTTTCAAAATATCGTTGTTCCTTGGGAGATAATGCTTGTCCACGATTTAATCTTCTTTGATATCCCATAATAATGGCATCAGAATTGACTTTAAAACTTTCTTCAGGAATATGAATTTCATAATCATTTATAACTTTTTGAGTATCTGGAGCACGTTGTTTTCTTAATTTATGGAATTCAGTGAGAACATTTAGTTTTGTAGTTCTATGATCTTGAATATATGATTCAGGAATACCATTATTTAAAAGTTTAGTATTTGATTTAATTCCCACAGAATATGATCCTTCTTTAGTCAAGAATAATACCAGACTTGGAGGTGGAGCAAACGAATACATATACGATCTACCAGCAAGTTTTGCTCGTTGTTGAGTTGTTTTACCTGTAGGTAAAAATACATTAAATCCAGGATGAACTTTATGACCATCATCATGTTTATAAGGTAATTCAATATCGTTGACACAAAATGTATTTACTTCAGGGACAAGTCTTTCTGCAGGTGGAGGAAGTAAAAGATCAAATCTGCCATCATCACGTTTGCCAAAGCTGTGAGTTTCATCACGTTTACCAAAGCTGTGAAGGTCATTTCGTTTTTCAAGTACAACTTGATCACCTTTATTCTCAATTGGAGGTGGATTATCAGAATTTTTCTGATCGTTCTCTTTTTGTTGATTATTTTTTTGCAATTGTTCCTTATCTTTTTCTGATTGTTCATTTTTCGCTTCCTCCCCCTTTGCCTTGGCTTCTTGTAATTGTTTTAATTTTTCTAAATTCCGTCTATTCTCTTCTTCCTTCTTTTTCCGTTCTTCCTCGTCTTGCTTCTTTTTTCTCTCTTGTTCCCGTATTCTCTCTTCATTTTTTTTTCGTTCTTCTTCAATTCTTTTCCTTTCTTTATATTGTTCTTGTTGATCTCTATTAAAATCTTCAATCATTTGTTTTCTTTCGTTTTCCAGTAATTTACCAAAGGCAACTTTTCTTTTCCGATCTTCAATTTTATGAGCATCATCATCAGAATCCAATATTTTACAATTTGGTTTTTGATGTCTTGGTGCTAATAAATATTTGTTCAATTCAGACATATCCATCCAATCATACCAATTAAATGGAATTTCAATTTGGGAAGCATGAGGATTTTTCTTGATTTCTTCTTTAATATGATAATAATATAACCCCAATGTAAATCTAGGATCAAATGGTTGAAGTATTGGTTTTTGCTGGGGTAATTTTTTATCATAATATTCAGGAATATTTACTTGAGCATGTGGAGCAATTGAAGTATCCGCCAACCAAAATTTGTCTTTTAAATCATTATCTAATTTAGTTTTGAATGAAGTTTCAATCTTTAAATCGAAGTTTCGTTCAGAATCAGATAAATCCTGTCGGCGATAAATATCAATAGCTAATCTATCAAAATAACTTCCTTTATGAGCAAATTTCACCAAGGTTTCTCGTGATGAACTTATTATAGTAAAACTTACAAAAAATAATAACCCTGCCACCATAGTTAGTTGAAGATTTTTCTTTTTCAGAAATAATAGACCAACTACATGTTTGAAGTATTCTAGATATGGTACATCCTTGGGTACTGTCTGTAGTTTAACCATAATGAAAAAAAAAACGAATGTATAAACTTGTTGTCGTGTGATGTATTAATTGGGGGTGTAAAGGGGGTCTTGCAAGATTTTCCTTTGTTGATGATGTCGTGTGAGAAATAAGAAGGTAGGATTTTTCAAGATGCAACAAGATGTATGTGAGTAAATGCTTCCTAGTATCTTCTGGGTATGTTGTGATATCAATGGAAGCAGTTGTCTGACCAACGTAGGGATCTAAATTCTGATTTATATTTGCTGTAAACCGTGAATAAAGAACTTGGCCTGGGCTCTATTTCTCCTCTTTAACCGTAAACGTTTAAAAATAATAAAAGCTTAAACCTATAATGTATAGATGAAGATAAAACAATATTTGATGAAAGTAAAAAAAGAATTGAAAGAATAGTTTTGTTCCAACTTTGTGGTTAAAAAGCTACCACTCGGAAATACGGCGAAGAAGGAGAAGGTGTTTTGAGAATTGAGGGAGATTCTTGGCCAAAAGGGAACTTGATGGTTAAAAAAAATATTTGAGGCAATTTAAAAAAATAATTTGTTTATTGTCTGTTGAAATAATAAGAAAACCACATCTGGTTGCTAGAGAATGTGGTTTACGTGGTATGATTAATATTGTTTCTACTGCGTGTTGTTCACTTACCCAATATCAACTGTTGTCACTTGAGTTCAAAAAAAAGAAAGATGGCCTCTCGTACTATTTCATTACATTAGCTGATGTTTAAAAAAAGGATCTTAAACTTGAAATTTGTTAGTACAAAAAAAAAAAAGAAAACAATAAAATTTTTTTCTCTTGTCAATTTTGTGTCCCCCTGGAAAAAAGCCCTTGTTCCTTAGTGGCAGAGATTTTGTGTTGTTTTGTGGGATACAATTGAATGTGGTCACACGAGTAATAACACCAGAATAGGAAGTTGAATAAGTGGAATTGGCGTGTTTATAGTTTTTTATAGCAATAATCTTTGAATGAGCCAACGCGTCCCCTTGGGGTTTATTCTGTACAGAAGGAACACTAACTAGCCTAGAGATATAGAATGGCAACTTTAGCCGAGATACATAATCCTCTTTCACTCTTTCATTTGATCTTGTGTCATACTTTAACTTTAAATTGGAGTTTGCTCTTGTATGTGTGTGTCTTGGTATTTTTTTGCAAGGCAAGAATAATTGTTCCTTTGAAATCTTCCCTGATAAGAGGTGCTATAATAGATGTCACACATATCAATTAACTGTCATTAATGTGGGTATCTTATATCAGATCATTCACACGTAAACAATGACAGGTATTATTTGAGATTTGGGTCAGGTGAAATGTCAAAGATAAGACATTTAATATATTAAAAAAATACTAGAGCTGATAAACTATTATAGTCACACGACTTGATTGGTTGGAAAGTTACACAAAAACTTTTAAGACACCTTGGTAACTTTCTTGGAAGCTTTTGCATTCTTCCTAAACATGTGTGTAGCAAAATATTTCTCAGCCAAATATATAGGGATCATATATATTGTGACATCTTCAATTTCAACATTTGGTAAACTCTTGGGATTTATTGTTTTAGGTATATCTTCTGAAACTCGAAGTAATCGAACAAATTTAATTTTATTTCCTGAAGTATCAAGCTTTTTCAAACTAGGAGGAAATTAGTCACTATCAATTTTGGTTATTTTGCATGCAGATACATTCAATTCATAAAGTTTGAAGGTATAGTTGTTATCAAACAACGGAAATCTCAGTATCATCTCAGTGATAGGATTTGACGAGAGGCTTAAAATTTTAAGATTAGGCGGAATAATCCAGTCGTCCAAACTTTTGATGGAATTATCACAGAGGCTTAACCCGTTCTAAATAGACTAATTTTCTCCAAACTTTATACGACAATAAATCAGAAATTTTACTACCGTTCAAATGTAAAATCCGAGGGTTTCGAACTGAATGCAATGCAAGTTACGGAGTTGGCAATAGGACATGAAAAGTACGTCCAAGTCGTCTTTAGGTAGTTCGAAAGGAGTGGTGTTATTCCACAGCAACGGTTCTTTTTTGAAATAGTCAAACATTCCAAATTTAGGGATAGTTTGCTTAAATTTTCAAGCCAGGTAAACTTATTAACCGAAATACCCAACGTCGTCAATTTTAAAGGCCATCCAATTTTACCATTGATATATTTTAAAACTGTGTCACCTAGTTCACTATCATCCAACCATAATTCTTTTAACTCACTAAGCCATCTCTTCCCTTTGATGGATTTTAAGACACAATAACGTATGGTTAAACGCAGCAAACCAACCGGTAATTCATCAACTACTAGGCATTCTATTTTAGTTTCAGTCAAATGAAGGGAGGTTAGACTCTTGGGGTAGCTTGAATTATACCATTGGTTAAAGAAATCCCAAAGACAGATTCAGGAATTGTCAATGTCGAAATACCACCAATACTCCCCAATGACAAACAACGTTTCTTCAAAATTTCAGGCAATTCAACACCCTTCCAATCATCTATTTGATCACCAGTGAACCCAATACTCCCATGTTTAGGATGCTGCTTTAACCTTGGGTTATTGATTAATCATCGTAATATCAATTTCAAGTTCATATCTGAAAAATCAACAGTGACAAATTGGGAAATGATAATATATAGTTGAAGTCATCAACTGTTAATTTACAATATTCTAAATCTAATCGTATCTCTTCAAAGTTGCAAAGCATATCATGATCTCCTCAAAGGTTCTTTAGAATCTTGAAAATCTTGATCACAATGCTCAATACGTAAACAATTTGGGGTAACAGTAGGGAAAGTATTCATAAATTGAAAAATTTCGTCTTTACCTGCAAAGTATATTTTCCAACTGGTTAACAACTGAAAACGACAGAAAGGGAAGAACTGGTTTGAGATATACTCCCATTTGAACCTAAATATAAGATATCAGTAGTAATAATTGCGACTAATCTCCTGGATGCGTTTATCAGGAAACTTTGAAAAGAAAGTAGGTAGATATTTCCGTGTAACAGAGTGAAAAATACGCTCTAACAGAGAAGACACCATATTAGGAACGATGCTAACCATTCATCTTCATTGGCATTCATTTTTAAATTAAATATTTCTCGTTTTACTTGCAAATGATAATCAGAGTTGGTTTGTTATTTAGGGCATTTTGTTAGAGTTAAGGACAGTAGAGTTGTTGATTCGTCAATACACAGGAACTATTCCGTAACTCCTTTTGTAATTTTTCGTTCTATGTATAAAGCTTACAGACATTTCATTTTGTGAACTTTAACTTAAGACTAGTGCGTATAATGTAGATTCAGTTAACAGCAGATTCAGTTAACAGCAGATTCTAGTGATTGCAAAAATAGCTTTCTAGTGAGAAAATATGAAAAAAAAAACTGTTCACACTTCGGTATAGAATTTCTAACAATTACAACCAAAATTATCTAATTACAAACTCAATTATCATGATTTGTTAAAGCGCCCTGCCTAAAGGGGTAGTTTAAATTCGCTGCTAGTAGAGTTTTCACCCGCTGCGAATTCCCACGTGATTTCTCATAACCCTCAAATCAACTCCGAGGATTTGCAATTTCTGGGTATTTTATCCGGGGGATAGACAAAAAAAGAAAGCCAAGAAAAAAAAAAGAAATTTGACTATGAAGATATATCTGCCCTGTCCCCCACTAAAAAACTAAAAAGAAAAAAAAACGTTGAACATACGATAAACAAAGAGTACCCTTTTTTTAAAAAAAAGAAAAGCATATCCTCCTCAAACAACAATGAACATTCAAGCTATTGCCCCTATAATACCTATGAAACGACAATTCGCCAAGGTTAGACAACATAAGTTGGTTCCATTAACTACTTTATTGCAATTACAATCAATATTAAAAAAGACAATTTTCAGTAGAAAGTTTTATCAAGAAATCAATGATAAAGTGTTGAGTAAATCTTCTACAGTTGATAGTAATTTATATTTCATTTGTTATTTCACACTTTTACTTTCTGCAGTACTTAACAACAAACCAAAGATTATTTACTGGTTAAATAAACAAAAATATAATTTGTTGCAACTTATCAAAAATTTTAGTCAAGGACAATTTGGTAAAGATTTAAGTCAATCTGACAATAAATTTGTTGGTCAAATATTTAATCAACAACCTCCTGTATACAACGACAAGGAAAAATCACAATTAGCCATTCATTTTAAAGCAATTAGTTCATATTTATCTGATATTAGAATTTTCAATAGATTGACTGAATCAATTAAATATATGCCTTGGATAATTGATGAATATTATACTTATATGGATCCCACAAATGTTACGCCTAAATTAGACAGATTGGTTAATTTTGCCCAATCTATAAATTGTCTTGTTTTAGAATTACTTGAAAATGCTGGTTGGATAACTGATCATAATTGGGTAGGTACATCCGATAATAATTGGTGGTCATTTGAAACTTATATTTGGTGTAGTAGAGTTTGGGGTGCTTATTTAATTATTGAAATTATAGAATTAATTAGAAGAACTCCAAGAAGTAAGTGGGATCTGAATTGGAAAATTAGTTTGTTTAAACAAGTTATTCAAGTACCGTTAGTGGCCCATTGGTCGTTAAGAGAAGGTTGTTTAACCCCATTTTGGGTTGGTGTTTGTGGTTGTGGTGCTTCTTGGTGGAATTTTAAAGATATGTGGACATCATTAGAGTTATAGTTTTTATATATATATATTTATTTTATACAATTAATTTAATCTCGGAAATGCCTATCTTCCTTGGCAGCTTTCTTTTCCATTTCATCCCAATCTTCACCTTCTTCACTGTCTCCGTCAAATGATCCTTCACTGTCACTTCCAGATTCAGAATAATCGTCACTAGCTTCACTTTCGTCTTCTTCTTCGTCTTCATCTTGAGGATCTTCATCACTAACTTCAAATTCACTTTCTTCATCCTCTTCATCTTCCTCATCACTATCACCTTCACCAGTCAAGAACGACCAACCACCATCAACAAAAAATTGATAAGGATCAGCTTGAACAGTCTTCATAATTGTTGCCCAATTCAAATTCATTTGTCCTTCACTTATAGGAATATCAACATCAGTTAACCAAGATTTGACATCTTCCAATAATTCCATAGGAATAGTATTTATATGAACCACAGGTTTATTAAAATCTTTAAATACAAATACCAAATCAAAATTCTTTAAACCAAATTGAACTCTTTCTAAATGAGCAATTTCAATTTCTTCCAATGTAACAACAAGATATGGAGGATCAACCAATTGTACTAAACAATCACGTGTAGGCATACAAAATACTGAACTTCTAAATGGAACCCCTTGAAATCCTAATTCTCTGAATGGAATATCTAAATCAATTAATCCATGTGACAGATCAGCAATTAATTCAGCAAAAGTTTTAAATTCTTTATCTAACAAGGTTTTTCTTCTTCTTTCTTCTTGTTCTTGTTGCAATTCATCTTCATCTCCATATCTATATCTTCTTTTTCTACCTCCAGTTTCATCAAACGCCATATCACTGGCTTCACGATAAAATTGAACATCAAATGTTTTCTTTTTACCAATCATAATTGGGTTTTTCAAATGACAATGAATTATAACAATTAATTCATCTTTACAAGGTTGAAAGAATAAATGTTTAATATTGGAAAATAAAATATCAACTTTTTGATCGCTTTTAAATGTTGATTGATATCTTAACCCGTTTTCATGAATTTGTAATACACCACCTAATTTCTTAGTATCAGGAGTTGGTCTTACAAATACTTGATCTAATTTCTTCATTCTTGTTCCCTTTAATTCAATTAAATTAGCTTGAGTTACCACATCAGCCATTTGTTTCTTTTCCAGTTCTCGTTTAACACTTTCTTTCTTCATATCTTGAATTGCTTTATAAACATCAATCATACGTTGACGATCTCTTGATCTAAGAGTAATTGAACGAAGAAAACTATTTTCTGTAGAATCTTCATAAGGTAATTCAAGTTTTTTACTAACATTACCTCCAGCACCAGGAGAATTGAAATTTAATCTTAAATATGTGAAATCTCCTTCTTCATTTTGTGAGCCACTCTTGTATGAATTAATATGAAATGGTACTGGTCTACCTTGAATTGGTAATATAATCGTTTGATTTTTAATATCAATATGAATTCTTAAATCACGAACATTTGCTGGAATTTGTGATTCTCGAATATATGATTCATATTTTTTAAATACAGGTTTAAGTTCTCCTGAATCGGTGGCATCAGCTTTAGAAAATCTTGTCAAACCTTCTTGTAATCTTTTTTCATGTAATTTAGTTTGAATTTCTTGTCTAACTTTTTCAGCATTTGAATCATCAGCTTCATTTGTTTCATGTCTAAGTTTTGATTTAAGAATTTTTGAATTAAGTTCAGTAGCTTCAGTTTTGACTGATTCAGTTTTTAATTTTTTATCTTCATTTTCATCTTTAAAATAAAATGAAATTTCTGATTTGGATTTAGGATAATTGGTTAATAAAACTGGTTCAGATTCACCAACTTTGAACGTATCGGTTAAAAGTAAAGAATAATTCTTTAATTTTCCAGTTTTTGAATTATCAGTCAAATTATTAAATCCAAGAGTTAAACTTATAATTTGACCATTAAGTAAATTACGTTCATTTTTACCATTCAACACAAAAGTGGAATCTCTAAATTCAATACCTAATAACCAACCAGCATTTTTGGTGAAATTCCCAACTAAACCAGGTTTTTCTTGTTTAATAAATTCAATTGCCCCATCATATAACTTTTTAGCTTGAATTCCATCTTTTAAATAATTCTTGGTAATATGACTCTGTAATTTCAACAAGAAATCATAATTTGCTTCAACTTCACTTGCAGGATCAATCAAGAAAGTTCTGGCAACATTTGAACAATACGATTTATATCTTAATCCAATTGAAGCAAGTATAACTCCATCACCAATCAACATAGCTTCAGTAGAAACAGCACTTGGTTTTAAATCATATTCCCCACCACTTTGAACAATTGGAGAATAACACCATTCAAGAAATTCCGGATCAAATTCTCTAATTGATTGTAAGAGATTTTTACCTAATTTTGACTTAAGATACCATTTATTATTTTCAATTTTATCTTCAATTTGATCAGAAATTTGAGAATTGGAAATCTTCTTTTCTTCATCAACAACAACCATCATTTCATTAGCAAATGTATCCATCATCACCACAGAAGCATTTGAAGCAATTTTTGTATTGTTGAATTCTTCGGAATCTTTAACTTCCATACATTTGGAAATTAATACTGCCATATCAACTTGAGTTAACTTGTTAGTTTCTTTGCTAAACACTTCCTGCCATTCGTCAACAAACTTCCCCTTGTACTTGTCCTTCAAAACCAATCCATAACTCTCACCATTCTCTTGTAATTTCTTTGCTAAATCAACAAACAATTGATGATTTTTCTCTCCATCTTTAGTTCTAATCCATAATTCAACATCACTGGAATTAACAGAAGGTTTATTAGTCAACCCTTTTAAATACTTGGCCTTACCTTCTGAAGTTAAAAACACACATTGGTTTTTGGTAATATATATACCAGTATGAACAAATTCATAACCTAATAACCAATTTTGTAATACCGTGGATTTCTTGTACGTGTTTTCATCTTCTCTTGCACCAACAATAATTAATGCTTGAGGGATATTTTCCGCAACAAGGTTTTTCTGAAGTAATGATAAACGTTTATGGAACAACGTAGTATCGATTTTAACTTCAGCCATGATTGATTGATGTGTAAATATTACGTGATGAATGAGACACGAAAGGGTGTTGCCAAAATTGCTTTCGATTTTTTTTTTTTCGTTGACTGAAATTTGACTTGGTTGTGACAGTGCTACCAGATGGGAGCATGGTAAAAGTGGGTTATTCATAATTAACCGAGCATGAAGAATAAAGAAAGCTTACGTGTCGTAGAGACACTTAGAAGATATAACTGATGGAGATTACCAGGATATTGTAGTTTTGGGATATGGAGAATAACTCATACGGTCGACTTAACGACGGTGTTTTGAGATGTTGTATATGAATTGATAGATAATTTTTAAAGAAAATGGTATTTACAGGTTGGTAAAATTGTCTCTAATAGTAACTATTAACCCAAAAAGAAGGTACCATCTAATACTTAATAGAACAGTTGTGGAAAGAAAGGAAGGAATACTACTTTCTCTTGAGGTAATAGTTTAATTGTAATAGTTTAGCTGTAATAGTGTATAATTGCAAATAACAAATTCTCCAAAATACACGACCTATATTATTCGCGGTCAAATCAAAAACAAAAAATAAAAGACGCGTCATTTTTGAAAATACTCTCAACATACTCTCAACATACTCTTTCTTCATCCACCACCATGTTTAGACAAGTTAAAAGAAGAACAGCAGGGAGAAGGAACTTTGAAGATGATATAAAATCATCCAGTTCTCCTTCATTGTACAAATCTCGTCTTTCATTTTATGATATTCCTCCGATGAATGAAATTACCCTTGAACAATTTGAAACTTGGGCCATTGATAGATTGAAAATTCTTATTGAAATTGAATCATGTCAAGCTAGAAGTAAGTCATTGAAGGAAATTGAAACTTCTATTAAACCCTTGTTGTTGAAATACCTTCCTTTGAACACTTCTGGGGATAATATTGAACAGGAAAGAATTAAAGATCATTATAGTCATTATATTCTTCGATTGGTATTTTGTCGTAGTGAAGATTTAAGAAAGAAATTTATCAAAAATGAAACTACATTGTTTAAAGTGAGATATAATCTATTACAACCTAAAGAACAACAAGAATTTATTGAGTTGTATAATCATAGATTATCTTGGAATTATATTAGTACTAATGAAAAGCAAGAATTATTTGATCAATTATTTGCTGCATGTGGATTAACAATCAAGAATAATTTACTTCTTGAAGGAGAAAGTTTAAATCAAGAACAATTAAGACAACATTTATTAATTAAAGAGAATTTTATAAAGTTACCTTTTGAAAAATGTGTTAATCTTGTTGGAACTAGATCAATTTTTTTACGTAATGGATATGGATATTTACCTTCAAGTTTACAATTGAATTTATTAGCTATTGAATTTCAAGAAAATTTAAATCAAATTTTATTAACTACTTTTCATACTATTCCTCGATTAGAAGAAGATGATAGAATATTACCTTTGTTAAATAACATGTCCAAGAACTTTGCTAATATTCAATATGATCTGAATTATAATCAAGATCCAAGTTTGGCTTCTGATATAAATGCCACTAGTGTAATTACAGACACGATAACACAACATTATCCCTTATGTGCTAAGCATTTACAAAATACCTTAATTTCCAATTCACATCTAAAATATAATGCTAGACAACAATTTGGATTATTTCTTAAAGGTATTGGATTAAATGTTGATGAAGCATTGAAATTTTGGTCATTTCAATTTACAAAATCTGGAGGTATATCACAAGAGAAATTTAATAAAGAATATAAATATAATATCAGACATCAATATGGATTAGAAGGGGCAAGAATAAATTATAAACCTTGGGATTGTGGAATTATATTATCTAAACCTAACCCAGGGAAAAATGAAGCTCATGGATGCCCCTATCGTGATTTCTCCCTTGATGCTCTTGTTAATAATTTACAAGAAATGGGAGTAACTGATCAACAAGAATTAAATAGTATAATTGATGATGTTAACAAGAGGGATTATACAATTGCTTGTACAAGAGTGTTTGAATATACACATAAGAAACAATTGGCGGGAGCTAGTTCCAAAATGGAAGGATTACATATTAATCATCCAAATTTATATTTTGATCGATCAAGACAATTAACCAAGTCTGAATAAAATATAAATCTTGAGGCTTAGAAAGATATAATACCCCAAATAGGTAAAAGGATCAATAATATTTTGTTGTGTTGTGTTGTGTTCTGTTGTGTGTTATGTTTTTGTCCGCCTCTTTTTAGATCCTTTTTCTGTTTCATAGTTGGAATTCACGAGAATTCCAACTTGTTTCGTCCCACGTATTTATAGGGTTATTGTTTGTTTTAACAAAGAATCTCTATATTTTGCAGCATTCTCATATGAAACAAATTGTCAAGTGAGACAAAACAACGAAAAAAAAAAAATTCTAGACCCCTGGATGGGGTGAGAGAGAGAGAGAGAGAGAGAAAACATGTAGTAGGTAGTTACTCTGTTATAGTAATAGAAGTTGTGATGGTAGTGACTACTATCAAATCAATCACATCCCAGTCAAACATAACTCAACCAATGTAAGGCGTTAAAAATTGAAAATGAAAAAAGAAAATGCCGCTTATTTCCCATATGACAAAAACAGAAAGGTTTTTTTTTAATTTTTTTTTTAATTTTTTTTTTAATTCTTTTTTTTTATTTTTTTTTTTTCTTGATTCTCTTCATTGTCTTACGTTTGTCTCAGAATTTATTTCGAATACGTTTTGTGATCGTTACACTCTTTTTTTGTCAATCAAATTTCTACAACATAAAAACGCTGTCATATTTCCTGTCATTTAACTCTTGTTAGTTCTCACTATTGTCTTGTTGAGTTTCCCTGCATTCACCAATTTGCATATTTCCTACCTTTTGTCGTTCCTTTAACAATATACACCCTCCCTCCCCCCTCCCCCAACCCCAAGGCACAATTATGGACCAAGTACAAGCTTCACCTCGCCAAGTTTCTTTCAATGTTTCTGATCATTATCAAATAATTGAGATCGTTGGGGAAGGAGCTTATGGTATTGTATGTTCTGCCATACATAAACCTTCTAATCAAAAAGTTGCCATTAAGAAAATTGAACCCTTTGAAAGAAGTATGCTTTGTCTTCGAACATTACGAGAATTGAAATTATTAAAACATTTTAACCATGAAAATATTATAAGTATTTTGGCAATTCAACGACCGGTCAATTATGAATCTTTTAACGAAATTTATCTCATTCAAGAATTAATGGAAACTGATTTACATCGAGTAATTCGCACACAGAAATTAACTGATGATCATATTCAATATTTTATATATCAAACATTACGAGCTTTAAAGGCTATGCATTCTGCCAATGTTTTACATCGAGATTTAAAACCTCTGAATTTATTACTTAATTCAAATTGTGATTTAAAAATTTGTGATTTTGGTTTGGCAAGATCAATTGCGTCTCTGGAAGATAATTTTGGATTTATGACAGAATATGTAGCAACACGTTGGTATCGAGCACCAGAAATTATGTTAACTTTTCAAGAATATACTACAGCAATTGATGTTTGGTCAGTTGGTTGTATACTTGCTGAAATGTTAACCGGGAAACCCTTATTCCCAGGTAGGGATTATCATAATCAATTATGGTTAATTATGGAAGTGTTGGGAACGCCAAATATGGAAGATTATTATAATATAAAATCAAAACGAGCCCGAGAATACATTAGATCTTTACCATTTTGTAAAAAAGTCCCCTTTCAAACGTTATTTAATAATAATCCTGATATAAACCCCTTGGCTCTTGATTTATTGGAAAATTTACTAATATTTAATCCCAGTAAAAGAATAACTGTTGATGATGCGTTACAGCATCCTTATTTAAAGTTATATCATGATCCAAATGATGAACCAATAAGTGAAAAAATTCCTGAAGATTTCTTTGATTTTGATAAAAGAAAAGATGAATTGACTATAGAGGAATTAAAGAGAATGTTATATGATGAAATTATGAAGCCATTGTAAAGAGTGATACCCCTTAAGGATATATAGTTGCTGTTGTTGTTCTTTTGAACAATGTGATTTAATTTCTTTTCGATACCATCATTGTGTATAAATAGTTTAACCCAAGGAAATAAAAAATAATAAAATCAAAACCTGTAAACTGTGTAAGTGTTTACTAGTGATTTATACTATGTCTGTGCCAGATCACGTAGTATCCTGCACTATTAAACAGCTCACAAAATCAAAGTCTGAAAAAAAAAAAAAATTCCGCTCTCTCAGATCACCTGCAAGTAATTTAAAACTAAAACCTCACACAAAAGAAGAGTAAAAACAATTCTAGATTTAGTAAAATAACGTATAATAAAACAAATAAAAGAAGGCAAACATATCTAACTATAAATCAAACGTCAAAAAGTTGTAATTGTAAACTTACTTCTTTCTTCCAAATAATCCCTTCTTTTTCTTGGATTTTTTACCTCTATCTCCTTGTAAACTACTAGCACTATAATTACCAGTTTGATAAACTGGTTGATCAAAATTAATAACTGGTCGAGAAAATTCATTACCGGGTACACCAGAACGTGAACCATGACCATGACCATTACCATTACTGGCTAAATTATAATAAGGGAAATCTTCATGAAATCCCCAACCTAATCTTTGAGATTCTAATTGATCACGATATCCCACATCACCCGTGATTGCATATTCAAATCCTCGAATGGTATCCAAGGGACGTTCATTTCTTTCTCGGGTAGGATTAGACATATCTGCTTGTCTTATAGGATTACCAAAAATATCTTTTAAATTGCCAGAATCCTGACTTAAATATGAAGGTCTTCTATTATCATGTCTTGCTGCTTGTTCAAATGGTTGATCTTCATTCACTGCTTTTAAAATTGGATCATGAACATTAGCAGTATGCATTTTAAATTGTTGAGCATCTTTAGATGAGATTTTAACATCGATTTGTCCTGCTTTTGTAGGAGCTTTCTTACTTTTACCTCTGAAAATAGCCATGTTGATAGTATGTCTGTATGTGTTAAAAATATTCCTCGATCACAAGAACGAAAAAAACAAGGGGTGGGCAGATGAAACGGGCGGAGTAAAATCAAGGAACTCTTTATAAGTTGTAAAAGATTGTAGGGGTTAAACTGTTGGTTGTATCGAGATAATCTGAATCAACGATACCCAAAAGGAAAATGGTTATTAGAAAGAGGAGAATAAAAGAAAAAGGGGAGATTGTTTTATTTTCTTTCATATGGGTTTCACTTTTTTTTTTCTGCCTAGATTAAATTAAAAAAAAAAAAAATTAATTTCGAAAAAAAAACCCAGAAAAATTTTCAGTGTAACTCCATAAGCCTTGTTTAAGGGTTGATTAGTAGTGCAGTAATGGTATACTACTCTGGTCTACACAGGGTAATAGCTAACGTTATCTACTGAGACAGCAATTATATTTAACTCCACATAAATTTAACACTAAATTATTGTCGCGCCTGAAACAATGGACGAACAATAAAGGGAGAAGATAAAATTTCCGTGTCTCAAACCCACGTTCAATTAACACAGTACTATTTTTTTTTTTCAAGACAATGTGATTTAGTTATAGCTCTCTCCCTCTCTCTATGATGATTTACATATAAATGTCAAAAGTCAAATGACGTATTTATTAATGTTTCGAGGTTGTATGGTTATGAATCTAAAACCCCAAGATCTAAAAATAGAAATTTTCTTTTTTTTTTTGCAATTTTTCTCACAAAAATATGTGAATCAATGTGATGTGAAAGAGAGTTGGAAGTGTTTTTAATTATCCTGTGATAAATATAGTGTATGTATTCGATACAATGGTAATTGGAGTAGACTGGTGCAATAACTGGAACTGTTTGCTCAACATCATCTGGTTGTATATAGACACAATAGTAATTCTATATCTATTGCAATACTACAAGAAAGACGTTAAACTACGACGTAATGCTCATGTAGAATATCAGAGAGTAAAATAGATGAAATACTTTGGTTTGTTTTTTGCAACAAACATGAATTATACAAATATATCTATCAGCTACTAATTGGGTAGAAATAAGCGATAAGAAAGATTATGCAAGGAAAGGAATACCCTTGGACTTATGTATGTGTGTATGTATGAATGAATGTATGAATGTATGAATGAATGTATGAATGTATGTATGTTTACAAACAACCCTAGACAGTCTTACTGCCCACTGATTTATATTCTCCATCTTACAAGCACAATCCTCACAACACTTTGTTGATCTGCCATATAGTTTTTTATGGTGCGCAGTTTTTTTTTCAAGTACATTCTTCAAAACCATAGTAATACACCAACCTAATGACAACACCAACTAATACACCACCTTTGAATCAAAACACACCAACTCCATCTTCAATTCCACCTACGAAACCCCCTTCAAATCCCATTCAATTCGTCTCAATAGTTTCACGTAATGATACCCCTCTTTACATTCAATCATTTGGAATTGATGAAATAAACAATACTCCAGAAAATGCCAATAAATTCTTGAAATATAATTTCCTAAGTCATATGGCATTAGATATTTTCACTTCACCTGATTCTTTATTGTTAAGACAATCACAACCTCAGGGGAATGATGCCAATGTTGTTTTATTATTTATTCAAGATCAAGTTATGGTTTATGGATATGAAACTAATAATGGGTTGAAAATTATTATTGGACTTGATCAAAGGTTTATTGTTCAAGATCAACGAATATTACGACAATTGTTTTTAGATATTCATAAATGTTATTTGAAAACTATATTTAATCCATTTAATAGAATGGAAGAGGGAGATTCACAAGTATTATCTAGTGCTACATTTGATAAAAATATAAAGAAAATAGTAGTTACATGGACGAGATAAATACTATATAGATCTATTTTAATATCACATTTGCTCCTCTTAATTCTAAATAATCTTGATCAACACCAGGGGGGATATTCTTGATAACTTCTTGATATATTTCAACATTATGAAATCGAAGTTGATTAGCAGGACTTTTGTAATTACCTTGTAATCCAGTAATATCACAATAATTCTTAGTTGGTAATAAACTTGGTGGTGCAGCCACTGAAGTATATGTTGGTGTATCAAAATTTAATTTTTTAGTTTGAAGATATTTTATTTCATCAGAAATTAATTGTCGACATGGTTTATATCGTCTTGCTGGAGCTTGAACACGGTGAGGGTTTTGTTTGAAACAATGAAGTTTAGTGGTTATATACAGAAGTTCATGTAAATCTGATTGAGGTGTTTGTGACATGATGTGTAGTGGGTAGTTTTGGTGAAGATTTGTTTTTTCCTTGAACATTTTTTTTTTAATGGCGACAATTTTTAGTGCAGAAGAAAAGTGTCTGTGTACAAACAAAGAGATTGTAACACATAGAACGAATTAGACTTGTAGCTAAGAATAGGCAATAGTACAATAACTAAAGAACATCAATAAGTAAAATTCTCGGAAAAAAGTACGATTCTGTCAAAGTAGGAGTAAACTTAAATAGACAAACAGTTAAAATTTTTACTGTTGCAAAACCAATATTGAATACAGCAATCAGTTACTTAACCAGTTTCAAGACAGTCGAATTGGATTAAATGTTACTGGTACAATCCATTTACTACAGTTGGTTTCTTGTAAACTGATAAGAGAACTAACAAGTATACCCGATATCTTAACCAATCTTTAATATTTCAATTAATATGTGTGTTAATGTGGTGATTTTTTTCAGAACAATGGGGGGTGGGTGCCACTTTTTTGTGGGGTTGGGTTTCGAGGCAATGATGAGGTAATTTTTCCCGTGGCTTGCAACATAATACAACTTAACAAGGATAAGTTATACTACTTAAAAAAATCCAAGTGGTTTATATCTTGAGATTGTCATGGTTACCCTGGACTGAAGAAAAAAAAATTGAAAAAGAAAAAGTCCGGGGAGAATTTCCCTTTCGTACTTTATTCTGCATCATCCAAAGAAATGCGAGCCAATTTCTTCAATTGAGGTTATAAACTACCGCGGAGAAACAAGGAAGAAAAAAAAATTTGAGCGAAAATTATAATATTGAGCGATATTTATTTTAGATCGATTCGATCCGATAATCCCAAAGAACTTAAGTTGTAATATATAATTAGACTGTTTGCTATTCAAGTTTGCTTTTTTCTTCTTCATTTTGTTTGTTTAATTTTAAAAAAAAGTTTTAGATTTAGGTTTAGGTCAATGCGTGCTATACTATCTCGACCAAGACATATTAGACATTTACATTATTCCTTACGATTATTAGCTAATGGAGTTAGTCAAACTCCACTTGAGTTGTATAATCAACGAGTTGCTGAAGGAGTATTACGAGATGATCCATATCAACGTAAAATCTTTAGTTCATTGTCAATACTTCATACAAAATTATCCACATATGTTCCCCCAGTTGTGGAAACACCTTCAATTGATACATTAAAACCCAAGATCGGAGTAAGTAAAATATTTGCCTCATTCTTAGGTAAACATAACAATGGGAAACCCAAAACTGATATTTCTTCAATTGAAGAAAATGATATTAAAGGAATATATCTTTATGGAGATGTTGGATGTGGTAAAACTATGCTTATGGATTTATTTTATCAAACTATTCCCAAGAATTTACCCAAGAAAAGAATTCATTTCCATCAATTTATGCAACATTTACATAAACGATCACATCAATTGAAATTACAACATGGAGGAGATTTTGATGTTATACCTATATTAGCTAGTGAAATTGCTCAAACTTCAACAATTTTATGTTTTGATGAATTTCAAGTAACTGATGTTGCTGATGCTATGTTATTACGTCGATTGTTGATGTTAATATTACTGGCTAATCATGGAGTTATTCTTTTCGCTACTTCTAATAGAGCACCTGACGATTTATATTTAAATGGAATTCAACGTGTTAGTTTTATTCCTTGTATTCAATTAATTAAACGTCAAACAAGAGTTATTTATTTAAATTCACCTACAGATTATCGAAAAGTTCCTAAACCAATAAGTTCAGTATATTATTTCCCCAAACCAGGAGTTAAATGGGATCTGAAAATTAATCAAGCAAATTGTAAAAATCATATTCAACAATGGTATGATTATTTTAATTGTGAAAATGATGATAATAAAATATTAACTAATTTTCAATTGGAAGTTTGGGGAAGAAAAATTAATGTTCCAAAATCTTCTCCTAGATATGTTGCTCAATTTACATTTAATGAATTATGTGGGAGACCTATGGCCGCAGGAGATTATTTAACTTTAGCTAATGCTTTCCAATCATTTATAATAACCGATATTCCTTATTTAAGTGTAAATCTTCGAGATGAAGTAAGAAGATTTATTACCTTTTTAGATGCAGTATATGATGCTCATGGAAGAATTGCCGTTACAGCAGCAGCACCATTTAAGGATTTATTTGTTGAACCAGAAGATTTAAAAAGTGGAAATTATCAATTATTTAAACGACAACTGGATAAAGGGGTTGAAGAAACATTTGAAGATGATGATTTGGTAGTGAAACATGGATTTGATAAACTGATCGCGAAAAAGGCCAGTATGTTTGTTAATGATGAAGAAAAATTTGCCTTTGCTAGAGCATTAAGTAGATTAGCACAAATGAGTACTACTGATTGGATAGATAGTGTTAGAGAGATTCAATAGAATAATACGATATTTATTTTTGACAAAAAGTTTTTGTAGAAGCTCCTTATCTAATTATCTAATTAACAAGAATATCACAAGAATGTCACAAGAACATTTTAAACCGGAAATAAGGTCAACAATAACCATACTCTTTGTGACGTAACAACTCCATATATTTTTCGCGCGTCAAATCACAAACAATACAACAGTGGCTTGTAGTATTAAGGAGGCAAATGCTCAAAAGAAAAAAAAAATCACAGAATGTTGTCGTCAATCTATTGTCTCTCTTTTTAGTTTTAAATTCGTGTATTTAAATGTTTAAATGTTCTAGAACACACGCGATTTCGATTTTGTTCCCAGACGATGCAAAATGTTATTAGGAGATAAACTCGTATGAAAGTAGTTAAGCCATGATGTATTGTTTTACATCGTTTCACGAAGGTATTTCAAGATGCAGTGTTTTGTCAACAACACAATTTAGGATATGAAATAACACTCGGGAAATACATCTTCAGGTTTCATACGAAGATAACTGAAATGGTTTAGGTAATTTCCCCAAAATTTCACTTACTGAAATTTGCCGATGCTTTATAAAAACCAATTTTTTTTAAAGATTTAAAAAACTCGATTATTTTTTTAGTGTTCCAAAAAAAAAAACACAAACAAATATTTTTAGTTCGCGATACAGAACGATGGACCTTCTAGAGTAAACAAAAAGAACATTCTTTTTGACATCGTCGAAAGAAGTTAACGAGTTAACGAGTTAATGTTAGTTGACATATATAACTTCTTGTGATGGTTATATATATATATATATATATAAATAACCACACTTATAATGTGTGCATTTTACACATTAACACATTCAAGTCCATCACTTTCAGGGGGCTAATGAAAATTCTACTAAAAAATAATAATCATGTCAAAAAATAATGAAATATTTTTTTGGCTATTTGTTTTGTCTATATTTAGAAATGCTACATGCAGGTTTACACTAACAAATAACTTGAGATTTGACGGTAAAGCTTGCTACTTTCAGGGTATTACATATTTCATTTACTCCCTAGTCATCAACCTCATCGAATGCTGTGCCCCCTCCCCCCCCTTGGAAGTTCTCCCCTCGTGAATCTTGACTAGTCATCATTTTTTTTTTTCGTTCCTTTTCTCTCGGGCAGTGATATCCCTTCGTATCTCCATTTATAAAAGAATAGATTTCCGAATATAATTCCAAAACAATTATATTCTACTTATATCGTTTGTTGTTTTTGTTGTTTTGTTCTTTTGGATATAATCGATTTTAACAATAGAGTATCACCCCCTCAACCAGCAAAAATACTAAATTGTTTTGGAAGTAACAGTAACCACATATTATTATTACCTACACCAGTGTTGTAAAAAATAATTTCCCTTTTTGTGTTGCAACACATTTCCTAAAGTAAATCAAAACCATCCGAAAAAAAAAAAAAAAAAAACTAAAGCTTTTATTTTTCCCGTAACATTTTTTTGCTATTTGTTTTAGAGTTTGGTTTTTTTGTATTTACTAAAACGACGAGACGAGGCAACAATTTTTTTTTGTTTTTGTTTTTTTTTGGAAGCCTTACAGAAGAGAAAGATTATTTTAAAACTGTCAGAGTTTTCTTTAGGTTTGAATTATTCATTTTAATATACCTTTCCCCTTACCCCCCTCCCCCAGGTTGTCAAGTTGTTGTGTACCTGGTTTATAAATTACAGTTTATATTTATACTTGGCAAAATTCCTTAATTAGTCGAGAAAAAAAAATCGTTCGCTTCATTCTATTTTTAACTGTTCCAAAGCACACACCAGAAAAAAAAAAACCCAGATCAGGTTTTTACAACCAGATCTTTTAATTTAACATTCAAGTTTTATTTTATATATATATATTGAAAAAGAAAGGGTCCCCCTTTAACTTACATTCGTTTTATCACATTAGTCCAACTGGTACCTAACAAAAACTAACTCACCTTTATACTTTCGCTATTTTTTTATTACCTTTTGTTACTTAGTTATGACAACACATCCCAGTAACGAGAATTTATATGATATTTCACTTACGACAAGAAAACAAATTTCCTATTCACCACAACAACCGACTATGTCTGTATTGAATCATAATATATCTACTGAAGCTATCCCAAAACGTCCTGGTGATTATTTTGCTCAGAAACTTACGTCAAAGAGAATGTCAGCTGATTCATTTACTTCATATCAATCTTCTTCGGGATCTGATGAAAATTCCCTGATTGTTTCTAGTCAATTTGATAGTATAGGACAACCACAGGAACCTTTTGGTATAACTTCTGGTACACCTGATTGTAGGTTAAGTTCCATGACTACTGCTACATCAACATCGATTGTAAATGAAGGTATTTCTGAAGAAAATATTCAAACAGGGAAAACTGGTGGAGATGTACAACCAGTGTATACATTGAAATCTTCATCTACTTCAAGTATGATTCATTCACCTCCCATGAAGAAATCTCCAAGATCTAAATCTACAGCATCAATACCAACCCTTCATAGAACTAAAACAAGATATATAAGTTCGAAAGAAACTAAGGAAAGACAAATTTTAAGAAAAAAGAAATATGAAGAAAATGATGATGATGAAGAGATATTATCGAATGATTTAGATAATTTAATATTTAATGTTCCTGTTATTAAGAATACTGGAGAGTTGTATAAACCAAACACTGGCCACTCCTTTGTCAAGACTGATTCATTTACAATATTATCAAGAAGAGATTTGATAGACAGTACGGAGAATAACAAATACAATATTGCCAATACTCCAATGAAACCTTGTCCATTACCAGGAAAATTAACAATATCAACCAATTTACAAAATTATGTTAGTCCTCCAACTTCATCGTCTCTGAAAATGCCAACAGTTGATGAAAATTCATCAATAATATCTTCCACGGATGTTTCATTTAATGATGAATATGAAATTACTCAAAATATCCTGGAATTTTATAACAATAGATCAGCATCAATGTCGAAATTATTAAAAATGTCTCGACAAGAAAATATCATGTATAAATTACCCACATTTATCAAATCACAATCTTCAATTGAAGATTTACATTTAATTTCCCCAGAAAAATTAGCATTTGTTGATCAAACACGACCAATTAATTTACCTCCCAAGAATGAACAAGATAAAATTAAACATAATAAAGAATTTAAACGAGTTTTGTCTGATTTTGAAGTAAATACCAAGAATAATAGTGATGGAAGGGTAAAAAATGTCCAATCACAGTTACAATATAAACAACAATGGTTTAAAATTATAGATTCTTTAATTGATTTGGATGCAAAACTGTTTAATAAACAATTTAATTATGAAAAGAATAATATTCGGAAATTAATTTGGGAATGTAATATACCATTAAATTCAAGATTCAACTTTTTTATGAAGATATTATCATCAAATCAAAATTCCCATGATTCAATCAATACAATTAAAAATTCCTTTACTTTATTTGAAACAAAATATCTGAATTTATCTCCCCAAGTTAAAACCAATAAAGATGATGAATTTGATATAATTATTGAAAATAGTTTACAACGACCTTTAATCAAGTGTTTATTAGACGATTCAATCAATCTTGAACAATTCAAACATAATTACAAATATTTACTTTATATTAAATCAATGTCAGAATTTGGATTATATCAACATGATGAAATATTTCTCATCCCCATATTACTTGTGTTATTTGGTAATGAATCAATTATTGATATTTATTGTTTATTGGAATTATTAAATCAAGAAATATTTGATAGAGATTTAATAACTAATGTCAATTCAACATTATCTAATTGGTCTTCTTTCAAACCTAAACAATTGAATAAATTTTCTAATTCAGAATTTGAAAATTTAAATATAAATGGTATTTTGGAAATGATTTTACAATTTAATGATAAATTACCTTTAAGTTTAAGTGCTTCATCAACCCCAATCCTCACTCAAGCACCTTCATTTGAAAATATAGAAGATCCCATATATGCTGAACATAAATCAACTTGTTTTGAATTAATAAGTAAATTATTCACTATGATGATTATCTATTCTAATTCAACTAAATCTAAAACTAAGAATAATTTAAAGATTTGGATGACATTTACAATTTGTATTTTGAAATATTATCATTTAAATTGGAATGATTATCAACAATTACTCAAGGAGAATATCCCTATTAGAATTAACAATTCTTTAGATCTGAATGTTAATTTAGAATCATTTATCGAGAAATGGAAAGGAATTTATAAGAAATAAGATTTTATAGACTAAATGAATATTTTAATGACTTTATAATTAATTTTGTAATCACATATCAATATCAATTTCATCAGGATTTTCAATTTGTTCTTCTTCTTCTTCCTGGTTTGTTTCACTAGCCTTGATAAATCCCATGGGATTAACCAGTTCTGTCTTAATATCAACCACACTTCGTTTGTATCGTAACATATCTTTAAAACTTGATTCATTCCCATATTCCAATTCAAAATTCTCCCAGGAATCCCAGATATTGGATAATCCACAAATATATTTATATAATTCTCGAACTCTATTGAATTGAGATTGTTTAATTTCAAAATTTATAAGTTTTTTACAAATGTCGATAATTTGTGATTTTGTAAAGTATTCATCTTGAATTGAATCTTGAGCTATTTGTCGAAATTGATTAATATCATTAATTTCAAGTAATTTAATTAATATAATTTTTACAATTTCAAATTTCAGGGATGTTATATCTGATAGTCTAGTACTTTGTTCTTGTTGTGCTTGTTTGAAAATAGTTAATGAGTTAATTAATACATTAATTGAATTTACAATTCTTGAATGTTCCTTTTCATATTGAGAATAAAGAATTAATATGGAATTTAATAACCAGACAGGGACTTGACAAAGACTTACTTCAAATAAATCTTGAATTCTTTCACTATTTGATTCATATTTCATTATTTCCGATAAATAAACATTCCAAATTTCATATTTCAACTCGGAATCAACAAATAATTCAAGTACTTTTTCATATATTTGCCATACACGTTCATGATATTTCCAAGTATGTAAGAAATCACCAAAATTAAGGATATCCTTAATTGTGATTATTTTCTTGATAATCATCGTATCATATGCTTGACTTATTTTATCAATTTGTTCAATTTGTTCAATTTGTTCAATTTGTTCACTAGAATCAACAAATGATTCAAGTAAATCAATATAAAAACTCCATAGTTTTCTTGATTTTGTAATTCGATCTTGTACAGGTATACTTGAATCAGTATAATTGTGATCTCCTACCTCGCGATACATTACTGCATCTAATATTTCAACGGCATAAGTCTCAGAAAACGTATCTGTTCCCAATACCATTTCACACCAATGAATATAAACTTCAGCTAATTCATCAGGATGTATGAATTGAGAAGTAACTCCTCGGGAATAAATATAATCAGCAGTCTTGTAATCTTGATTATTAGCATATACTGAAGCATATTGAATCCAAATTTCACAAAGTTTATGATTAGTGGTGATTACTTTCAAAGGGTTAATTGATTTTAATGCTTCAGTATAAGTGGGAAGTAATTTACCTAGATTGTCTTTATATATATCAAATCTTTCAAACCAAACATCTAAATTATTGATATTTGAACGTAATTTCATATCATTGAATAGTATGTCTCTATTATCAAGTAATTTTTCAAATTTATCAAGTTTGAATGAAAATAGTGAAGATTGTGGGGATTTTGCCAATTCATTCTCTTCAAATTCAGCATATTCATCGTATATACTGGTAAAATCTTGACTTGTTAAACAGTGAGTTATACCTTGATCATAATAATACCTTACTTTATCTAAATCATCTCTTTGTTTGAAAAACTCAACTAATTTAAGATATAATTTTCCAATCTGATCAGGGTATGATTTCATAGAATCTGCAATCAAATTTTCAAAGAATAAAGGTTGTGTATCATCACGTATTAACAATTCAATATATTCAAACAAATATTGAACTGGAGATTTACCAAGGGCAATATATTCATTGGGATGATTTAATATCTGTTGGTAAATCTTTACACTCTGTTCTACATCACCAAATTCACGAAATTTACCAAGCACATCATCTAAACTTGTTCCTTCTTTATTCCCCTTTAACTCTTCAGGATCAAGATATTGAATATATTTGGAATATACTTTAACTCCAGTAACACCACCAACTTTATTAGCAAACTCCAAGTACAAAGGCCAGATTTGTCCATGCTCTTTCAAAGGTAAATTTCTTAAACAACTATTAAATACCCTTCGCGTATGAGTTACTTTACATTGAGTTTCCAACAACATTTCAAGATAACATTTCCAAATTTGCACCAGTGAACAACAACACAGCACCGCAGTATCAAACACACGATTTAAATGGACATACTGAGCATCACTTAATATATTAATATTATCATGGATATGACCCATCAACAAATCTAAATATAATTGCCATAATTCTTCACTTTTTGGTATTGCTTTTGTTGCACGATGCAATATAAATGCTTTAATATGGAACGATGACCTTGATTTAAACTCAAGATATACTGTCCAATTGGTTATATTTGAAGGATCTTTAGCAATAGATTCTTCATAAGGTATATCTGCTTCTTGTATAAGGTCTTCTAACTTGAATAACATGAGCGATGTGTCATACTTCTAACTCTCTTCTTTGTATTGTTGGTTGTAAAAAAAAAATACTCACAACAATTTCCTACCAACAAAAAAACGAAAATGTGAAACGAAATCCCGTCAATCCTTATTTTCAACTACAACTGGTCTAATATACACTTACAAACCATCAATTGATCATGTCAGGCGCTGGTAATCGTGAACAAGTATTTCCTACACGTATGACCCTTGGTTTAATGAAAGGGAAACTTAAAGGTGCTCAACAAGGACATTCTTTATTAAAGAGAAAATCAGAAGCATTAACCAAGAGATTTAGAGATATTACTCAAAGAATTGATGAAGCTAAAAGAAAAATGGGTCGAGTTATGCAAACTGCTGCTTTCTCATTAGCAGAAGTTTCTTATGCTACTGGGGAAAATATTTCTTATCAAGTTCAAGAATCAGTTCAAACTGCAAGATTTCAAGTTAAAGCAAAACAAGAAAATGTATCTGGGGTTTATTTACCTACATTTGAAAGTTATATAAATGAAGAAATTAATGATTTTAAATTAACTGGGTTAGGTAGAGGAGGTCAACAAGTTCAACGAGCAAAATTAGTTTATACTAAAGCTGTAGAAACTTTGGTTGAATTGGCTTCTTTACAAACAGCATTTATTATATTGGATGAAGTTATTAAAGTTACTAATAGAAGAGTCAATGCTATTGAACATGTTATTATCCCCAGAACGGAAAACACCATCAGTTATATTAATTCAGAATTGGATGAATTAGATAGAGAGGAATTTTATCGATTAAAGAAAGTTCAAGAAAAGAAACAAGAAGCAGCCGCAGCAGCAGAGGCAGAAGAGAAGGCAGCACAAGAAGCAGCAATTGCTGCTGGTGTAGATACTTCCAAGATTGTTCGAGTCACATCAAATGAACAAATAGTTGATGATAATCAAATTCAAAAAGAAGTTGAAAAATTAACTAATGGAGATGAAGATTTATTAAAGGAAAATGAAGATGATGTTATTTTCTAGGACAATTTTTTTTGTTGTTGTTGTTTATGTTTTTTATATATATTCTATGGAGCAGTGTATCCACCATCTACACATAAATCAGCCCCCGTAGTATATGTAGATGCATTAGAAGCCAAGTACAAATAAGCCCCAACTAATTCTTGAGTTAATCCTTCTCTTCCTAATGGAGTTAATTGCCACCATCTGGCCTTCGTTTCAGGATCACAAAATTCAGAAATATCAGTAACAATATATCCTGGAGATATACTATTTACTCGAGCAAATGGTGCCCATTCAACTGACAAAGATTTTGCCAAATGTTTTACCGCAGCTTTGGCAGCATTATATGGAGCTTGCAGTTGAGGAACATTAACAATCAGACCCGACATTGATGAAGTTATAATCAATGACCCTGATCCTTGTTTTTTGAAAACTTTACCAATAGCATGACAACAATAATAAACACCATTCAAATCTAAATCAACAATCTTGTGCCAACTCTTGTGATTATCTTCAACATCAATCATAGAACCAGAAGTCCAAGCAACACCAGCATTAGCCACAAAAATATCAATCTTACCAAAATCTTCTACTGTTTGATTTATAGTTGTTTCAACTTCATTAGCATCAGAAATATTACATTTGTAAGCTTTACATTTTACACCATATTTTTGCGCCAATTTCTCGGCCTTTTCAGTTGCTGGAGTATTATTATACCAAATTATAACATCAGCACCTGCTTGAGCAAAAGCTTCAGCAACGGCATATCCTATACCTGTCGAGGAACCCGTAACCGAGGCAACTTTACCTTTGAGCAGAAACAATTCAAGAACATTATTGGATAATTCTGGTGGTGAAGTAGGTAATGTACCTAAAGCAGGGTTCATAAGTGAAGTAACTCGAGTTGAATTTGGAAAAGTCATTTTTGGATAAGGTAAAGAGTAAATATTGCTACGAGGGAAATTTCGACAAGTATTTATCTTGCCAGACGATCCCCCATTGTTTGACCTCACCTCCACCCGAAATTAATACCGGGTGCATATCAGAGATCTTTGTTCCTGTATAGTATAAACTAGCAACTTTAGGTAATAATGCAGGGTAACCACAAAGAGAGAACAATGACATCATCGGCAATACTAAATTCCGATATGTATTATTTTTAAGGAGTAATTAAAAAAAAGAAAAGGTAATTCTATAGAATGCTTTCTTAACAAAACGTGATATGAATAGTATCGTCAATCATTTATTAGATTTTGTTGTAGCGGAACAATTAATACTGGAACTAGACTTACAATTCCTTTCTAGAGAGATGTCTCAAATGATTCTCTGGGACTGAGCTTTTAATCTATATCAGCTTTTGTCTTTTCCGCTACATAAAATTTTTCAATTCTCTAAAATTCAATCCAGATAGGTATTACTTCTCATTCGGAGCAGTATTAACTTGAATGACTTCGTCACTTTCCATGTATTCTTTAAACTAACAAAGTAGATCCTTCACTTTGGTAATAAAACAAATACAAGTATATCTGACTACACAACATAAGCAAATTATTTGTTTTACTAGAGAAAACCCAACTTCAAATATAAATATGGTAAAAATTTACTATATACGTAAAAAAGCAAAATAAATTTTAAAAATAAATAAAAAATGATAAATATATAAACAGTGGGGAAGTTCACCACCACCTCATAAATATAGTCTTCTTTTTTGGAACATCCCTAATAAACACGCTTGGCTGGAGGAACTGGTTTACAATCATCATTATCCAAAGTATGGGCAATGACATCACGGTATGACAAACGAACCTTATCTCCAGTGTTTTCTTGATAAGATAAACTATGTTTTCTCCAATTAACATCATCTCTATCTGGGAAATCATCTCTAGCATGAGCACCTCTAGATTCCTTTCTAGCAGCAGCAGAATTAACAGTTTGAGCAGCACAAGTTAACAAGTTTTGTAATTCTAAAGTTTCCACTAAATCAGAATTCCAAATCATAGATCTATCAGTTGTTTTAACATCTTGGAAACTTCTATCAATTCTGTGAATTTCAGTAGCACATTTATCTAAAGTTTCTTGAGTTCTGAAAACAGCACATCCCTTTTGCATAGTCTTTTGCATTTCTAATCTAATATCAGCAGTATTCTTAGTACCAGTAGCATTTCTAAGTTTATCCAAATTAGCAATTGATTCATAACCAATATCTTTTTCATGATTCTTAATTGGAGTACCTGGTTTTAAGGAATCTCTAATAGTATGAGAAACAGCACGACCAAAAACAACTAAATCTAACAAGGAATTAGCTCCCAATCTGTTAGCACCATGAACTGAAGCACAAGCAACTTCACCACAAGCCAATAATCCTGGAACAATTTCATCCTTACCATCTTTACCTTGTTTAAGAACTTCACCTTTCCAATTTGTAGGAATACCACCCATATTATAATGAACAGTTGGTAAAATTGGAATTGGCTCTTTGGTAACATCAACCCCAGCAAAAATATGAGCAGTTTCAGAAATACCAGGTAATCTTTCCTTTAATACTGGAGCAGGAATATGACTCAATTGTAAGTACATATGATCCTTATCAGGACCAACACCTCTACCTTCATTAATTTCCATAGTAATAGCTCTAGAAACAACATCTCTTGAAGCTAAATCCTTAGCACTTGGAGCATATCTTTCCATAAATCTTTCCCCTTCAGAATTAAGTAAGAACCCACCTTCACCTCTAGCACCTTCAGTAATAAGACATCCAGAACCATAAATACCGGAAGGATGGAATTGAACAAATTCCATATCTTCCAAAGGTAATCCTGCTCTAGCAACCATGGCATAACCATCACCAGTACAAGTATGGGCAGAGGTACATGAGAAATAAGCTCTACCATAACCACCAGTGGCCATGACAGTTTTGTTGGCAAAGAAACGATGTAAAGTACCATCTTCTTGATTATAAGCAATAGCACCAATACAAGCACCATCTTGCATCATTAAATCTAAGGCAAAGAATTCAATAAAGAAATGAGTATCATGTCTTAAAGATTGACCATAAAGAGAATGTAACAATGCATGACCAGTTCTATCAGCAACAGCACAAGTTCTGTAAGCTTGACCACCTTTACCATATTCCTTAGATTGACCACCAAAGGCACGTTGATAAATTCTTCCTTCTTCATTTCTTGAAAAGGGAACACCATAGTTTTCTAATTCATAAATAGATTTTGGTGCTTCCTTAGTCATATAATGAATAGCATCTTGATCACCTAACCAATCAGAACCCTTGACAGTATCATAGAAATGCCAATGCCAATCATCAGCATGCATATTACCTAAAGCAGCATTAATACCACCTTGAGCAGCAACAGTATGTGATCTAGTGGGGAATAATTTGGAAATACATGCAGTTTTGAATCCTTCAGAAGCTAAACCAAAAGCTGCTCTTAACCCAGCACCACCAGCACCAACAACCAAACAATCATATTCATGATCAACAATATGATATTTTTGGCCCATATATTTCGAGGCATTGAAATCTTGACCTTGAACATTGGATCCAACAACAGCTGATCTAATTGAAGAATTGGAAAATGCACGAACAGTGGTGGTGGCTAAAACACCTCTTTTGATAGCTGCACTTCTACCTATTTGGTTACGAACAGCAGTCAACATGTTTACTTTTGTTAATTGTTTAATTAGTTTAAATAGACAATCCAAAACAGTGAATTGGAAAGAATAAAATGTGGGAAACAATTGGGTTTAAAGGAAAAAAAATCAAATTTACTCCAGGGAGAGAAGAAGGAGAAAAAATGCGGTGAATTTTTTTTTTGAAATAATAAAAAAATTGATGTTCGGAGATTTCCTACGGAGTTGTGGGAGAGATATAGAGATTGGAAATAGAGTAATGTATTGTATGTAGATTACTATATAAATATTTCAGGTCAATTGAATTTTACAGAGTGATACTAAAGCTATACAACCAGAATTACATTCCAGCTATTCCTCAATTTTGAAGGGTTTTTTTTTTCAATGTGGGTTACTAAAAACTCGCATCTTAGTGGCCAGTTTTCATTTCCGCGAAAAATAAAAAAACTGAAATTTTTGAGTGGTTCTTCCGGGGTCCTCACGTGATGGATTGTTTTTATTTTTTTCTATTGGCTCTTCACCCTTTGTTCCTCCCCAGATATAAAATGAATGGGATATCGGAAGGATGTGTGGGTACTTGAAGGAGTTTGTCAGTAATGTAGTTTCAATTTAGTTATGCAGGGAAAGAATCATCGTTGTGATTAGTTTACAACAAAGTCACCACATTCAAATAACATATTCAACAAAAAAAATGCTGCAAAAATGGTTTAAAGCTTGCAAAATAGGAAGACAAGCATATGATCTCGTTTTCTTAAAAAGAAATCATCTCTAAACACTGTCAGGTGGTCCAAATATAACGAGGTCAGAGTGTTACTATTGGTATAGGCATGCTATAACAAGCCGGGAGAAAGTCGGGTGCACCTTTTTTTTTCCGGAAAGAAACCAGGACCTGCATGAACTTGAGTTTTGCATTTCCGTTATATAAACAAATAAAACAAACAACTTTAACAATGCCGAGTTCAATAATGGTACAAAAGTAAAACCAAGCGATTGAGGCGTACCTAAATCAAGATTTTACAAGACCGAAAATGGCTTTGAAAATGTAATTATCTGCAGATACCAAAGGATTTATGTTAGGAGTTTATTAATTCAAAGTATCTAACGTTGGCAGAACTCCGACGCATATCAGTGTTCTAAACCTTTGCAGAGTTTTAGGAACGCAATAAATCTAACAAAAAAACATGTCAAAACAGTTGAAGGAAGCAATTCTTTGCCTTTACCATGTCATCATTTTCACCTCCTGTAATCACATGCCGACCTAGCCTTTAGTTTCAAGAGACGTGAGATACTTTCAAACAATATTATCAAGTTGATATTATCTCTAGCTAGCAATAAATCCCTATGATATATTTCTCCTTGGCAGTCAAATCTCGGTTAATTTTCTTTTGAAATTTCAAACCTCATTTCATTTAATTTTACTTTAAAAATTATATAAATAAATAGCCGTACTTATAAAGTTATTCTTACAAGTACTAGTTTATTGAATTACAGCTTCCAATAACATTTTCTGGTAATTCAAAAGAGGTGCACATACTCCAAGTTAAATAACTTACCTGAAATTTTTTTGAAGAAAATTAGGGCGTGTGGTCTAGTGGTATGATTCTCGCTTTGGGCGACGACTTGTAAAACAAGTTGATTTACTACAAGCATGCGAGAGGCCCTGGGTTCAATTCCCAGCTCGCCCCAATCTTTTTTATCATTATTTTTATGAAAATAGTATGTCCATACTACATACTCAGAATATAAACCACTATACTATACACGAAAACTTCCAATTGGTCATAAATTATGTCTCCATTGAGTTTCTTTCATAAGATCTTAGTTCCTCATAATATTTTTTGTGGAGGTGTCAACACAGTGAGGGAGAAAAAAAAGTTACCACCGAATTTACAACAACCTGAAAACAACAGCAAACATCAAGGGTATTACAGTAGAACCACTTAATACATCATACATATAACACCAATAGCATAAATGGATAACGAAGATCTTACTGCTTCTCATTGGGATGATGTATTATCTCCCAACGAATTCTCCACGACAAACAATAATAATGGAAGTAATAGTTTACATCAATCAGTTATCCCACCTTTAACGAATCAATTCAATGGAATTCATATCGATGATCCATTTGCTAGTCCTTTTGGAAGTAGCCAGCATCAGGCACATGAGGAAGATCAACACGAGGAAGAAGAAGAAGAAGAAGAAGAGGAGGAAGAACAAGTTGGACAACGCCATCGAACATTTGATTCTCCCTCTCCTTTCTACGACTCCAATCAAGCTGAACAAGAACAAAGACAAGAATTGGAAAAAGAGAAAAGAAACGTACATAAACATCAACTTTTATCTGAATTAACTCATGGTTCAGAAGATAGTGAACTTATGCTTGAATCATCAATTATTCCCGAAGACATTCCCCCATCTGAATCGTTGTTTCAAGATAAGGGAAGTCCCATCAAGGTAGTTAGGGATTCAAAACAAGAGATTTTTACATCTCCTTCGAAAACCATCAATTTTAAACAAGGTCAATACAAACCTTCGAGACCAAGAAAGTTTAGTGCCAAAGTAAATGTAAAACATTTGACTAATGAATTGGGTCCTTTAGGTGGTAGTGATGATGAACAAAATAAATCTAATGATAGATCATCATTGAATACTGCTGACTCCCTTGCTAAACAAGCTGATGCTCCACTTTATTCTATTCCCCGTAAAGCTAATATTGAGAGTTCCCCAGAAGAAACAGTTAGTCCAATAAAGAAAACACCAATTGAAGAACCAGATAATTCAGTCAACAATAGATTAGATATTTCTGTAGGAGATCCTATGAAAGTTGGTGATATAACTACTGCCCACATTGTATACACTATTAAAACTATAAATAAGAATTTAGAATCAGAAAATTTCCCCAAGAATGATACTTCTGAAGTTACAAGAAGATATCGAGATTTTAGATGGATTTATCATCAACTTCAAAATAATCATCCAGGAAAGATAATTCCTCCTCCACCAACAAAACAAACTTATATTAGAAGATTTAATGAAAATTTTATTGAAAATAGACGATTATCCCTTGAGAAAATGTTGAATAAAATTAGTCATATTTCTGTATTATGTAATGATCCCGATTTTGTTATGTTTTTAACTAGTGACGATTTTATTAATGAATCAAGAGAACGAGAAAGATTGTCGGGTTCAGCTGCTTCAACTCAAAATAGTGAATTCTTGGATAGACCAGCGCCAGCAGGAGGTGATGTCGATAGTTCTACAGGTAGTCTTACACCAATATCTACAGGTAGTACCACAACTGGAGGATTTATGAGTTCATTATTTTCCATTTCCAATAAGATAAATGAACCTGATGAATATTTTATTGAACAAAAGCAATATATTGATGATTTAGAATTTAATCTTAAACAATTTTATAAAGCAATTGAACTTATTGGCACACAAAGAATAGATTTAATTGGAATCTTGGAAGAAGTTTCAGTGACAATTGATGAATTAGCTAATTTGGAAATTCTGAAAATTACTAGTGATTTATTAATTGGATTCAGTGAAATTCAATTAAAAATTAGAGATAATTTAGATCGAATTAATTTACAAGATCAATTAACTTTAGGATTTACAATTGAAGAATATCTTCGAATTATTGGTCTGATTAAATTTATCTTTGATACAAGAATGAAAATATATCAACAATATTATAATTTTAATCAAGAATTATTAAAAAAGCAAAGTCAATTGGAAAAACTCCAACGCAAATCAAATAGATCAGCACCACAAGTTGATAAAATCACTACACTTTCATTTGAAGTTGACAAATTAAAACAGAAAACTACAAGTTATGAATCAAATTTCAATCAAATTAGTGAAACTATTAAACAAGAATTGGAAAATTTTGAATTTGAAAGAATTGATGATTTTAGAAATAGTGTGGAAATTTTCATTGAAAGTTCAATTGAATCTCAAAAGGAAGCTATTGAATTATATGAAACTTTTTATGAACGGCAAAAATTAGCTAGTGTTTAAGTTGTTGAATAATTTCGGGAATTAATTGATCATCTTCAAGAAACCCTTGCCATATTATTTGATCTTGTTTATTGAAAATGGGGAATATAAATTCTTGTAATCCTTGAGACAGATTCATAGTTAGATATGCTGAATGAAGAGCAATTTGATTATGATGAAATTTACTACTGTTTTGAATTTTGGTAGTAACTGATTGTAACTTAAATTCAAGAAAATGATCATCATTTAATAAAGGAATGTTGAATGCTTGAATTACATGATCCCGAATTTGATTCTTTCTTCCAGTAAATAATTCAAAAATTATCGGCACAAGTTGAATATCTTGAAATAGTGAAGGATATTGCCTGATATTTTCCTGAGTTGACGGTTTTATTAAATTAGTTAAAATTTTAAATTTAGTTTTAGCAGGATACAGTTGTAGTTTTCTTGGTATACTCTGTTGTCCATGATAATCCTTTTCCAAAGCAAGTATATCATAGTTTATTATACCACTAGTTAATGTATCATCATCAAATATTAACCCTGAACCCGAACCAACAGAATAACGTGAAAAAATACTTGATATTTCTTTGTCTTGAGGTATTGGTAATAATCCTACATACTTCCGAGTTATTTTCAAGTTCAGATGTTCTTTATCACTTAATGCTTTTCGAACCAAGTTGGCCCATTTCTTATTTCGAGCGACAATTAACCCTCCAGTGACAAATCTATCTAATCTTTGGCATATTCGGAAATGTTGGGGATTAAATGTTAAACAAGGGTTTTCTTTGTGGTATACTTGAGTTATTGCCGGGATTAAACTGATTGAAGGTGGTCCTGAACTACATATTATATTCGAAGCTTTGTTAATAATTGAATAATTAAATTTACTTTTAACTACTTGAACTTTATCCATAGTCAGTGTTTAATTTTTGTTTTTTTTTCAGAAATTGTTTACATCATTTTCTTCTGACTCATCGTAGATCAAATACCATGGAAAACTCACCAGAACAAGTTGAAAAGAAGAAAGTTCCTAGAAGACGTCCCAAGAAGAAACCTTCAGGTTCTTCTCCTAATACTGACCTCACTTCCAGTAAAAAATTTCTTCAAATATCTAAATTAATTCGAACATTTAAACCAGTAACCATCAATGGTACAGCAACCCATACAATAATACAACAAATTAAATTAAAAGAACAAAATGATCCAGAATATTTCAAGACTAAATACAAGACATATGCTAGGTTATCAAATTTACAAAAATATTTAGCAGAATTTCTTGAACAACAACCTGATTCAACCATATATATTTCTATGTGTATAAAACCGTCTGATCCTGAATTCCCCTTTGAATTAGATAATTTACAATTAAATTTATCAATACCAGGAAATTATCCTGATAAATCAAATAAACCGAAAATAGTTGTATTAAATGATGAAATACCTAGAGGGTTTGCAATTAATGTTGAAAATGGATTTAAAAGAATTGCAGGAATTGCACAAGATAAAATTCAAGATGAAGAAATTGAATTAGTTCAAGGTACAGGATTATTATCAATGATATTAACATTAGATAAATATTTGGAACTTTTCTTGAAACAACAAAAGAGGGAGACATTCAAGTTTGTTAAAACAATAAAAAAAGCTTCCCCTCAACCAAAAGAGGTACCAGTACCTGTAGCAACCAAGGAAAAACCAAAAGCCACAATAAAACGAGTACAAATTGTAGTTTCACCTGAAATAGCTAGAATTAGAGATGAGTTAATTGAAGAATTAACAAACAAATTAGGTGATTATGTTAAACTTTTCAAGAAATCTGCTCAAGGAGAAACTCTATATAAAATTATAATACCAATATTCAACCCAGATTCCACTTCCATACCTAAACTTTGGAAATTAAATCAACAAATTGAATTAATGGTGACTATCCCCGTAAATTATCCTCAACAAAACTTTAAAATATCATTCCCCAATAATTTTAATTCAAATTTAATTTTAAAATACTGTCAACAGGAACAATTTGAATTAGTTCAAATCACAAAACAATATCGGAAAATAGAAACTAATTTTATTAATAATTTCACAACATACGATTTTAAAACGAATAGTCTAATTCAAATTTTAAATTGGTTAACTAATAATATTGGTCAATTTTGTTTTCCTGAACCTGAATTTAAACAATGGGTTAGTAACATACATCAGTTAGTTAGTTAATAAAAGTCACCCTTTTTTTTACCTTTGTAGTTGTGGAATGTGGCAAATAATAGAATATTTCGAAATTGTTCAAACCTTAAAAATAACCCTTTGTCTACCCACAATTTCCTATTGTTCTTGGTAATGTGAAAAAAAGAATTCTTGATTTGATCCACTGTGACTAAACCCCTCCTCTTTATTTTTTTGTCCCCTTAGAAATGAGCCATATAAAGAAAGACTCATTTTTTTTTTTTCAATTTTGAAAAATTTCACAAGGAAACAACTACTAGAATATATAGATATATATCTTAATATCCACTTTAATACTCCTACTTATACCAATAACTATAACTCCTGCAACAAGTAAATCTATTTGTTTGACTTATTCCATTGACAGGACCCTTGATGAGTACTCAAGTTCATTTAAACCCTACTAAACTATCAATACTATCCCTTCCGAGAGACAAATATTGGATATTCACTTGTTCCATTCTTCAACTTTTATATCATGAATCTAATAAATCAGGAAGTGGATATAGTTCTGAAAGTGAAGACGAATTCTCTGAAGATACCGAAGATTCAGGAATTAAGGATACTTTGGAAGAGATTACTACTGGGATAACAAGTAAACGAAACTCATATGATTCTATTTCCGATGAGTTGAATAGATTAACTGTTGACAATTCAAGTAAAGTTCGATCACAAGATTCTTCAACTGACCTTTCCCATTATGACTCACTTGAAGATATTGAAAATCCTGAACAAGAAGAGGAGGAAGGTAATTTCTTTTTCCACATCGCCTTGACTCCTGATGAATGTACTATTGTATGTTCAAGTAAACTTATGCAAGCTTATTTTACCAATCCAATTGAAATATGTAACAAATTAAATTACCCAGTACAACTCTTACCTGATCAATTCTTGAGTTTACAAGTTGATAGTGATGGTAGTTTTGATCGAAGTTTAAGAATTCTCGAGTTAACTAAACCATTATCAGAAAATAATATTTCCTTGTTTTTCCTATCAAGTCATTTCAATGATATTGTGTTAGTACCATATGAATTAAAAGAAAAAGTCGTGTCAATTCTTACAAAGCAAAGTTTTGAATTTTCCGACATTTCCAATAGTTATATAGCAGATTCGGAACTGGTTTCATCGGTGGTTACGGAATTAGGATCAAAAGTATTGGAAGATATAACATTCAAGCTTTTCCACGAAGCAAATATTAGACCTATGATTAATGACAATATTAAACTTTTACTTACTGGAGCAAGAGCAGGTGAGGTGAGTAATTCAATTTTAAAAACCGCGAAAATTTTATCTATACCAACAACAATCCCCGATTATTTCGCCATTACCAGAACTTCAATTAATGAAGTTTCTTTAATCTTACCCAAATCTTCAAAAAGAAGAATAAAAATGGGATTTGATTCAAAATTTATAATCGGATCAACTCAAGATGTTATAATACCAATCACAATTGATTTTTCAAAATTACCCTTGGACTCAACTGGGATTGTGGCTGGGGTAGCTAGTAAATTAATCACGGGAATGAGAAACTTGGAGAATGATTGTGAATTGAATTATTTCTCCATGGCTAAATCGGGAGTAATTATGATCCCTAGAGAAAATGTAAATATGATTGCGACTGTTCTTTACAGATGTGAATAGTATATATTTATATTTATAGAAAAAAAAAAGTTAAACAAAAGACTAGAAACTAGTGTAGGAGTTTACCTTCGTGTTAGCTTTGTTTAGTTGTTGACGAATCAGTCACAAAAGCCTTTACTGGTGAATCAATCAAATCATTCTTCCCACTAAAGAAGTTTATTATATAAGCAAGGATAAATAATCCAATTAAAAATTGAAACAAAGTTTTAAAGAAACAAGGCATGATACGTTTGTAATATTAATTTATCAGAAGATTTTTCAAGGTTTTTCTACTGTTGACTTGCGCTACCGCACAAGTTTAACTCTCCTAACCAAAAAGTACAATTCCTAGCTCAACTAACTTTGTTAGTTTCGCAACTACAACAATCATAAAACAAACAACTTTCAATTACAATCTATTTAATGCTTTTTACTTCTCTTTTTAGTCTTACCAGTACTCCAGCCGTCTTCATCGACAGTTTGTACTTTATCAGCAGAAGAAATCACAGCAGCAGCCCAAGCAACTTGATCATGAGCTTCTGCATAACCAATAGTTTGATCAACTTTTTGTCTTCTCTTCATAAATTCTTGAGCAAATCTTCTTCCATCCATAGTTGCTGAAGAACTATAAATAGTTTCCGAGATTAATTGAGTTGAATCAGGGGAGTTTGAAGGTAAGGTAATGAAAATATCTAAAAGATCACCCTTAGTTACACTGGGGTATAAATTAGTCATGTTTGATCTGGCCCATACTAAAAAGTCTTCTCTAACTGCAGTGACATTAATTGAAGGAGTAGTTGACTTTGCGGCTGATACAGCACGAAGTAATTGAGGGTTTGTTTTCGATGCAGAATTGGTTATCACAGGGGTGATTGGTTTTTTGGTCACGGGTTGTTTTTTAGATGCAACTGTTGTCCAAGCTAATCCATCATCTTTTGGTACAGCATTAGCAAGAGTGCTTGCAAGGGTGGTTTTCAGAACAGTTGGGGTTTTTGTAGTGCTGGTAGAAGCAGCAGAAGCTGCAGCAGCTTTTGCCTTGGCAGCAAGTTCAGCTTGTTCTCGATGAATCTCAGCTAATGTTTTAGTAGGACCAGTAGTTGAGGTACTATTACCACTAGCCCAAGTTGCTGGGAATGCAGGAACAGATTTTTCCACCATTAGTTCATCCAAAGTTGCCCATGCCTTGGCAGCTTGTTCACTTCTGATTTGAGCTTCAATTTTCTTTTGTTTTTCTAATTTTTCCGCTTCTAAACGTTGAACTTCTTTCAAGGTTAATGTTGGTTTGGAAACATCTTGAGGTTTTGATGCCCAGGGAGCTAATTCTTGTGGAACAGCTGGTTTTAATTGAACTCCAGAATCTTGTTCTTCTTCTGAGTCTTGAGAAATTTCTTCAAGCTCCTTTTCTTCTTCCAGTTCAGGTTCAGGTTCTTCAGGTGCAACTTCAGGTTCTAGTTGAACTTCTGGCTGAGCTTCTGGTTCTGGTTCAACCTTCTTTTCTTGCTTTGGTTCTTCTTCATCTAAAATTCCAGTAACTACATTCAAAACTGTATCTGCATCCTTTTTGGTATCAAGTAAAGGACTGGGTCCTTTACTGTTACTACTATTAAGGGAGGAACTAGGAGCAAATGGAGAATTAACACGAGACAGCGACTGAACATTACTTGAAACCCAAGGTGAAATAGGAGTAGGTTGATTCACTTGTGCAACTTGAGGAGCAACCATAACGGGGTTCACGGGAGTTGCTGGATTACTTGAAGTTAACATAGTGTTGTTATCTAATCCCCAACCACTAGTTGCAGTTAATGGTTGTTGAATTTGTGGTTGCAACAATGAGGGCATAGTTGAATGTTGTAACGAACCAAATCCACCTATTGGATGATTAAAAGTTTCAATTCCAAAATGATGATGTTGAACGTGATGACCTGTAGGTTGAAAACTAGTTGTTGTCAGTGGTGTGGTAATTGGACTAGCAAAAGGATCTTTTTTCCAATCATTACCGAAAAGACTTGATTGAGCACTAGTGGAAAGTCCTGGTAATCTCACTCCACCAGTTACTCCACCAGTTACTCCACCAGTTACCCCACCAGTTACCCCACTAGCACCACCTGGACCTCTACCAGTTTCAGGAAGGAAATGATGATGGAATTGAGATTGTTGTTGAGGTTGAGCAGGTAAATGGGTATTATCAGACAATTGATTTTGAAAGAATTGAGAAGTAGGAGTAGTATCAATAGGTGAAGGGCCTTGATAATTTAAATCAGCAAGGGGGACTTTAAATGGTTGAATATAATTTTGAACACTATCACATAAATCTTTGAGTGTTTTAAAATTAGATTCTTCTTTTCTTCTAATTTTCAAATCAAGAGTTAAATAACCTCCAGTAAGCCATTCTTGCATCATATCTCCATTGAAGGGACCTTGTTCAGTACCTAAGGGATCAATATAATACCATTCAATCTTGTCAGAAGTGACAAGTGGGGCATTACTTGTTTTCTCACGAGACAAAACGTTTTCTGAAATACCTGGAGGAGGAGGTCCAGGAACAGGAACAGGAACATTTCCAAGTTGTTGACTTGCAACATTTGCTGGTTCAACATAATCCTCAAGAGATAATTTCTCCAATGATTCATTGATTTGCTCCTTGACCACATGAGATTCGTCAAATAAACTTGGTTGTAAATCCAAATGATAAATCTGACTAGGTTTAGCTAATCGATATGATTCACTTGATTTCACAGGAAGTTCCACACTAGGATTCAATATTTGATCCTTATTGTCGTACCAAACTTGAAACACTTCATTCATAGAATATTTCTTACTTCCTTTATTAGGTTGAATAGTAGGAGTAATAGTGGTGGTAGTAGTAGTGGTAGTGGTGGTACTTGTACTAGTAGCGCTACTAGTAAAACTTGAAGATTCATGTGAATCAAACGTACCAATACCATTATTAGATGAATGGTCTAAAGATTGATTTCTGCGAGGTCTCGAGTACATGCTTGTTTTAATTGAAGTTTTCTCTTTATATATATATGAGCTTATGCTAAG
Source organism: Spathaspora sp. UFMG-CM-Y285 (assembly GCA_002911495.2). Lineage (NCBI taxonomy): Eukaryota > Fungi > Ascomycota > Pichiomycetes > Serinales > Debaryomycetaceae > Spathaspora > Spathaspora sp. UFMG-CM-Y285. The sequence goes on from PPUV02000023.1 coordinate 179,008, forward strand.
TATATGCAATGCTTTTTAGGAGGTATTTTTTTTGTTTTTAGTGATGGGGTTTGTTTTAAAAATGGTGTAAAATCTTGTCAAAAGTTTTTTTTTTCTTAACGTCAAGAGAGTGAGAGTTTGAGTTGAAAGCGAAAAACTAAAAAAAAATTTTTTTTTTCTTCATTCAAAAATTAACCAGACAAAATTTACAGTTTTATTTTGAATTTTACATTTTCGTGAAAAAAAGGTGGGGATACTCATCATACACCAAGAATATACCTACATTATTGAACACATTGAACATAAGTTATATTTTATATATAATATTGGTGATGATTTAGTGATGATTTAGTGATGATTTAGTGATGATTTAGTGATGATTTAGTATTTGTTGACGATTTTATTCCCAATGATGATTTTGGGTTAGTTAGAATAAAAATAGAAGATACAAGATGTGTACAGAAGAGATTTATAGACATCTAACCTTGAATCAACCTCAAAAAGATTTTAAAATTGCAATCTACCACAAGAGTGAATGGATATACTTACGTAATGGTAAAGGAGAAACTGTAGTATGTGGTGAATTAGAGATACCTCGGTTAGAGATACCTGGGTTAGAGATGATAGATGTTAGATATGTTCCTTATTTGACGAAATATTCATTTGAATTTAAATTTCATGTGTAGCTGACATTATTACAATTAGAAGAAGAATATACAGTAGATGAAGTTGAAAAACCTGGCCTTAGTGAAGTTGAAGTTAAGTATAAGAATTTAAATTTTTAAATTTTGAATGGAATAATTGTATATCGAGGTGACGAAACAAATCTGTTTCTTGAAATAGCTAAAGAAATTGAAAAGATATATCTTGACAAGAAACAATATATTGAACCTTTGTTTGATGTGTTGCCTCATCCTCCAGTAGACACTCACAAATCTTTAGCATTTAAAACTTGGTATAATGTGGAAACCCAGAGTGAATGGTCATTAATTTCAAAGACTAGACAAGAAGATGTACTTGAATTTTATGGAATGTATTACTATTATCCTGGTAAATACGTAGCATTGGCTGAACGAGATGATATAAATGATCAATTGTATATTCCAAAAGTTTACAATGATATAGCATCAGCAACTGAATTTGGAATTCCTCATAGGGTGAGAGAGAAATTGGGGTCAGGAATATATTGAAGTTGGATTTGATGGAAAAGAAGTATGTTAAGAAGCTGAGGTACTGGTTTATCAAATTTGTCAGATAGATATTTACAATAGGAATGTGAAGTATGAGGTGTGAATTAGTAAAGAAGAGAGAGTACTCACAGCGTCTAGATCAATTCTTTTATTTTTTTCATATATTTTCAATATATACATTCAATCTAAATTCCCATCTTCTTTTCCATTTCACTATGGAAATCCTTGACATTGTTGCCACTTTCAAATCCACAAGGGTATACATCTTCCCAGTCAATACTAGTATCTCTGCCTAATAAAACATCTTTATGCATAGAATCACTACCTCCCAATACACTAGGTTTAAAATCAGTAGTTTCAACAATTTCCAATTCCATACTTCTTTTGATTGGTTCACCAGCACCAAATACTCGTCTATACATTTCTAATTTAGTTTCATGTTGAGTTTTCTCCCAATTGGTTATTCTTGATTGTAAAGGATGTTGATTATTTAATTTAGAACTAATGTTTAATGGTCCTTCTTGAGTTCTTAATATATCTTGTAATCCTGGTGCATGTTCTGCTGGTTCACCAAATTTAGTAGTGGTTACTGAAGATTCTTGTTGATTATTTGGAATTAATCTCAAGGACTAGGAAGGAGTTAGTAAGAGCTCACAGTAATTTAATTCCAATTGACATACCATTTTGTATAATTTCTATAGTTACAACTAAACTATCTATGTATTTTCAAGTGGCAAACAAAAAAAGCTCCACTCAGTTTTTTTTCTTCAAACAAATTTTGGCAATTTTACACGACCTTCAATATCTATAACCTTTCAATAGGTTCATCAATTTCATCAACAACATCAATTAACCTCTCATTAGGATTGAAATCAGATTTTAATCCTACAGGAACAAACTTCCATTCTTCAGGTTTCAATACTCCATTAAAACATAACGTTCCAAATACCAACACAGCAAATCCTGTACATTGCAACCATTGGAAAGATTCCCAACCCATACTAATTGCTACAATCCATACAAGCAATGTTCTACATGTATCCACAGTTGATCTGGCTGTGGCTGAAATTCTATGGGTTATTGATAATCCACAATAATTGAAAGCAGCAATGGAAATCATAATACAAATTGAACTTACCAATACTGCTCGATTGAAAAAGACTTCCGAGAATGCTTCTACCATATTGAATGGTGATGTTTCAAACTGTTCTTTTGTTTGAATAAACCCAATCACAAAGTTCAACACAATCATAACTGCTAATAATATGGAAAATCCATAAAACCCTTCAATATACACCAACTGTAAAGGGATAATCTTGTTCTTTTCCAAGATATGTTCTTCAACTACAAATTGAAATGCTTGAAGGATTTCAGCAAGGACAATTAAGAAAATCCCAAACACAATTAACCCTGAGGTTGTAGTATCAGTTTGGGGCGAGTTTTTTGACCCACTTAATCCAACAAGTCCAACTCCAAGAGTAACAAAGAACAAACTAATCCATTCTAACTTGGAAATCTTTCTCTTTAAGAAAAGTACTGAAAGTATAGCCACAAATAAAACAATCGATCCTCTTGTCATTTGATATATGGAAACAGGAGTATAAACCAACCCAATATTAAGTAACGTAGTACCACATAAATCACAAATTGCTGGAATAGCTAATTTTAAATTCAGAAATATCGAGATTTCCTTGACTTGTTCTGGCTCTTCCTCTCCATCATTCAACCTAACATAACCCTTTCCAGATTGACCAATTTTATACACTAAATAATACACTAAAAACATACTCAACTCACCAACAAACATTTGTAATGTTTGAATAGCCGGTTGTTCGAAATTTTTGTGGGTAGAAAAATCAGGATTATCACAATTACGTACACATTGATTATCTTGATATTTCGTGAATAATGAATTAGCAGCACCCGTGATTAAAGTACCGGCAACAATTAAATAAAGTCCTATACCCATATTATAGTTATCACTTTTGTAAATGTTAACTTTGTCGTATAAACCAGTGGCGAGTTTCTCGGAAGATAAGATAAGTGGGGAACGGCATCTTTTTTTTTTCTGGGTCAATCAAAGCGTTGACTTCCCAATTGGGTAATAACTCACGAGAATTCTGTCAAGTCAAGAACGCGAGATTTTTTTAGTGTATGATACTGGATATTAGTTAGGATTGGTAAAATTGACCTGTGATAAGCTTGTAAGAAAATCCGTAGTTTGGTTAGGCACGAGATTTTTGTAAAGTTTTAGACGAAAAATTTAACAAAAATCAATAAATGTGATGAAGAAATGATGCTTTCTCCTATGTAAGTTTCCCAAAGATTGAAAATAACAACATCAAAGCAGTTGGATTTATGGTTATTGAAGCTAGTATCTTTAAATCGCCAAACAACCAGAAAATGCATTTCTAAAACTGTCAACTTTCCTTTATAAAATACAAAGGGATGTATAGAACCTCGAGACATTTAAAAACCGTTACAAAAAAAGTTCATACTAAAAGATGATAAATAATAACTTCTGAAACGACTTTATCATCGTTTTAGTTCTTTGTGTAAATGTGCAAATATTGTCTTTTTTTTTTTGCAACAAAAAACTTGTCGAGGTTATTATTTTCCCCAGGAACAAAAGTTGAGCCGCATGATGAGCATCTTTGATAAACCTATAGTTTAGTAAATATATCAAAATTCAACCGTGATTTTATAAAGTATGATATATACAAAGTTATTTATTAAACCATTCATGTATCAAAGTAACTATACATTAAGTTGAAATTTCTTTTACTATTGGGGAATTCCTGATATTTCTTCAAAAATTTGAGAAATACGAAAACACATATCTTTTTTCCATATATACACCCTTTAAAGTTATCTAAATCGGAGAATTTATTGTCAATTAGTTAGTTACAAACATTAACTATAGTATACTATTGATTATAAAAACCATTCTCATCAAAAGTTACTGGTAAATCCTACAAATCATATCAAATAAGTTAATTTATAGATAATGCAAGATCTCCTTTCACGTGACCAATCCAAGTATTACCCGCACTTTACATGCCATCGAACTGTAAGAAAAATTTTCCTCATTTTTTTTTTAGTTTTTCAAATTTAAACATTCCTCTTTAATTTGTGAAATTCATACTTTAGTGTCTTCACATTTCTACATTTACATATATATAACATAATAATATCATAATGGCTTTCGGAGCTCCAAGAGGAAGAGGTGGTGCCAGAGGTGGTGCCCGTGGTGGATCAAGAGGAGGATTTGGTGGTGGTGCCCGTGGCGGTAGAGGAGGTTCTCGTGGAGGATTCGGTGGTGGAAGAGGAGGAGGTGCCGGTGGTAGAGGAGGTGCCCGTGGAGGTGCTAGAGGTGGAAGAGGAGGTTCTCGTGGTGGCCGTGGTGGTGCTAGAGGAGGTGCTAGAGGAGGTGCTAAAGTTGTTATTGAACCACATAGACATGCTGGTGTTTTCATTGCCAGAGGTAAAGAAGATTTATTAGTTACCAAGAACATGGCTCCAGGTGAATCTGTTTATGGAGAAAAGAGAATTTCTGTTGAAGAACCCGCCAAGGAAGAAGGTGCTGCTCCTACCAAGATTGAATATCGTGTTTGGAATCCATTTAGATCTAAATTGGCTGCTGGTATTATGGGTGGTATTGATGAATTAGGTATTGCTCCAGGTAAAAAAGTCTTGTATTTGGGTGCTGCTTCAGGTACTTCTGTATCCCATGTTTCTGATGTTGTTGGTCCTGAAGGGTTAGTTTATGCCGTTGAATTCTCTCATAGACCAGGTAGAGAATTAATCGGTATGGCCAAGAAGAGACCTAATGTTATTCCAATTATTGATGATGCTCGTCATCCTCAAAAGTATAGAATGTTATTAGGTATGGTTGATTGTGTTTTTGCTGATGTTGCTCAACCTGATCAAGCTCGTATTATTGCATTAAATTCTCATTTGTTCTTGAAAGATGGAGGTATTGTTGTTATTTCTATCAAGGCTAACTGTATTGATTCTACTGTTGATGCTGAAACTGTTTTCGCTAGAGAAGTTCAAAAATTAAGAGAAGAAAGAATTAAACCTTTGGAACAATTAACTTTAGAACCTTATGAAAGAGACCATTGTATTGTTGTTGGTCGTTACATGAGAAGTGGTTTAAAGAAGTAGGTTTTGGGTAGTTTATCGTTTTTTTCTAAATTTCTGTACATTAATTGAATATATATATATATAAAAAATACTGTAAAAGCAAACTTTAATCAATTCTTGCTTCTGATAATGTCAAAGGTTTAATATTGTTTGAGAATACTGAAGATCCCGATTTAAATCTATTAATCTTCTTTAATTTTTCTCGAACAACCATAACTGGAACACTCAGTTTTGTCACTAAATAATTAGATAAACTTCCTAATAAAACACCTTTGATTGCACTTTGACCTTTAGATCCAACTACAACTAAAGTTGGTTGTAAATTATCAATAAATTCCAAAATTAAATGTCTGGGAATTGGATGATGAATAATTTCAATTACAATATGTATTTGTAATTTTGTCAACTTTAATAAATTTAACACTTGTTGCTTTGCCTTGGCCAACATATTCAATCTATGCTGTTCTCTTTCAGTTTCACCTTCTTTTACATGACGATTTGAATCATTATCTTCAATAACATAAACAATAAACAACACTGAACCATCAACTAAAACCGTACCAAGACTCCATTCTAATGCAAAAATTGATTCGGGCGAAAAATCCATACAAACTAAAAACATCTTTGGTTTCACTTTGGGGTTGACTAATTGGAAGAAATTACCTCTTGTTATAGTTTGAATAACCCGAGAATGTTGTTTACTTGAATCAATTTCTCCTTCTTTTATAGTTTCATTCAATTGCGAGGCAAATTCACTATCCAACTTGTCTTCCACAGCCGAAGTATATGGAATAATAAAATCTTCCCCATTTGTTTCAGGTTGTTCAGTCTCTCTAGTTGGAGAAAGAGAATCAGTGGGTGTTCCATTTTTTTCTTGATGAATTATTTTTCTTCTGTAAGCTTGATAATTATCTAATTTTTGACGTCTTGCATAAGCATCTTGTTCAGTTTTACTTAAATTCAACGTTTCAGAACCAGTCAATTGTTGTTTAAAATTAGCTAATTTATTCAATTGTTCTTTATCAATCAGAGACCCAGCATTTTTAGCAGCAGCAAATGCTCGTTCACTAGCAGTTAGTTCTTCTAATCGTTTAATTGTCGCATTATCATTTAAATTTGAATTTTCTAAAATCGAAGAAATTTCATTAATTTTTTCATCTTGACAAGCATAATTAGGAAGGATATTTCCAGTATCATCATATTGTAATTTTTCATTTGCATCATCATCACTAACATGTTCTTCTTCACTAACTTCATTTTCCCATAAATCAATATCTTCTTCTTCCTGATCTCCATCTTTTTTCACAAGTCGCTCCAGAGGATCATGATTAGTGATGGACCATTTTAATTCTTTGTTAAATTCGTCATTCAGGATAGAAGAAGATCGACTACCACCAACTGCAGAAGGAGATAAGGACCGACCTCTAGATATGGTTTTTTGTAAAAGTGCAAGTTTATCAGTTTCTAATCTGGACATATCACTGTGATTCGGTAAATTCTAATAGTATTAAAGTTTTGTATTTTTGACTCTCCTGTTAAAAAAAAAATGGGGCAAAAATCTCGTAAGGTCTAATCTATGTTGTAATTAAATAATGGAGAGTATAAACAAAAACCAGTATTTAAATGTAGGGTTGTTAATAATTTTCTACGTCAACTGATTGAACTGGGTTGTTTGTTATTATTGATGTTGTGGTTCCACGTTTGTTGTCTAAAGGAGATTTTGGTAGTAGGCGGCTGAGTTTCGTTTCGTTTGGTTTCGTTTCGTTGCCAGATAAAGAAAGAAAAAAGAAAAAAGAAAAAAGAAACCAAAAAAAAAGGACGATTCAAAATTGGACCACTACACACGACCCAGTTAAATCAGACATTTCACAGTTTGGTTTACAGATACACGTGCAACTTAGATATAAGAAAAAGGATATCATATAAAGTTATACTTACAAAACATTTGTACTTCTTTACTCTTTACTTTCTTCTGAATCATCTTCTTCATCATCCTCGGTTGTAAATTCCACCAAGAAATTAGCACCTTTAAAATCAGGTGCTTCACTAATCTTGATATCATTTGCAACAATTACTTTCTTGGGATATGGTTGAATAACTTCAAATTTAAAAGGATATGTCGTACAATACTCTGATAAAGTAAGTGGACGTTCTTTAAGTTGTTTTGGTAACCCAACATCGTCCATTAATTCATCAATTATCTTGACAATTTCTTCAAATTTTGCTCCTTGACTTTCCAATAATTTATCAACAAATAACTTTAATTCAATAAACATATAAAATTCATTTATTGTTATTGATTTACTGAAAAATTCCACTAATCTTTTCCCATTTGGTAATTTAATAGCAATTCTAAATTTATCTTCATCATCTTGGTTAGTTGTTACACTTGAGAAAAAGTCATACTTGATTAAATTTAATAAATAATATTGTCTCATTTTATATGAATTTTCCAATTCATTCTTTAATTTTTCCTCCTTTTCACGTTGAATCTTTTTCTGTTTATCTTGTTCTAATGATTGTAAATATGCATCATCTTGTTGTTGTCTAATCATTCGAGAAAATTCTACTTCTTGTTTATCATATCTGGCCGATATTAATTGTGGAGTAAATTTCTCTAAAAATTTATTGAGATTTTTTATGATTTTAATAACAGTTAATCTAGTTTCAAAATCAGTGCTAACAAATGGATTTGATAAATTAGATTTGTATAGTATTGACATTGAAGCCATAATATCTGGACTAGAAGAAACATTCCCAATTAACATAAGATAGGGAATTCTTCGAACTTTATAAGTAGATGCCACTTCAAATGCTTCTCTATTTCGCTCCACATTACTGATAAATATTTGAGTTTCTTTGAATAAACCAGAATCCTTGTGGAAAAGATCATTGAAACTTTGACTGGAGAACAATTCTTTAACAAATCTCTGACATTCAATTGAATCATTGACAAGTATCACTAATAACCAATGATATTCACTTTGACAAGTTCTATGAATTGTATTAAAATCAGATTCAACAATGTTCAAATTAGCCAAGGGAGATGGGTTTTCAGTCACTTCCTCATCTTCAATCAACTCCTTTTTACTTAACCATTGACTTATTTGTTCCAATAATCTATAATTAGGATGAAACTTGTCAAAATTAAATGTTCTCGATAATTTACTTGAATCACTACTTCCTAAAATAGCCCCATTTCCAAACCCAAATAAAAATTTAAATGCCGAAACCAAAAAATTCCAAATTGTCCTTGGAATAATTAATAAAAGCACCCATAAAGCAGCAGCTGGTGATGACTTTCTACCTTCTCTTTCTTCTTCTTCTTCTTCCGGTTCAGTAATGGCCACTGATAAAGTAGATTCCCTATCTCCTTCTTCTTTTATTTTCCTTTGCTGTTCTTCACGTTCATGTATTAACGAAGTATGAATCCCCACTTCCAATTGCCACCCATTCGATATTGTTGGAGCTTTTGGTAACCTTGGAAGTAAATTGTCCATAAACATCTGATGCTGAAGGTTAACTATATTGTCACGAGTTTGTGCCTGTGATGAAGGTGGTGGTGGTGGAGTTGGAATATGTTGTCGATTATGTAATTCTCCATCATCATGATTAATCTGTACTCCTGAACTATATGACTCTGCTAATTCAAATCCACTATCAAAATAAGTAGAAATGGCATTGTTTAAATTGTACTCGTGAATCACTAGTAATCGTACTACTTTATCGTCATTCTCGTCATTTTCTATTCCTGCTATTGATTTAAATAGAACGACAGATTCTTGTTGGTCGGGACTAAGATCAGTTGACATTGTTTGTGTAGAGTTTTTTAAATTGCCTTCTACAAATCAAGCGAATGAGTTCAAGGCTTTGATGAAACTTATACTCCACTTTATATATTTATTGATTTGTGTTTTGTAAAAAATGTTGGTTAGGTTGGGTGTGTACTTACCAAAAATAGAAAACACGGCAATTGCAAAAAATCATAAGAAACAGCAATTCAATCGTCATTTTTGGTTCACTCAGAGAAAATCATTTATCAACTATACAAATGTATTTTCTAAACTATAAAGCATATTAACAATACAAAAATTGAGGGCGTGAGTACATAGGATGACCCAACTGGAAAAGGTACAACTACTGGAGTAGGTTCATTGGAAGTTGACAAGGGTTCATCAGGAGCGTTTGGCGAACTAGACCCACATAAACACGGAGGTATTACCGTGATGGTTGTGTATGTAGTTTGCACAATTGAAGTTCCTACATTTATAAATGGTGATTCTCCTGGTATCAATTTGGCCCAAGTGGTCTCAATCGAGGTGACTGTCAATATTGTTAATGTAGTCTCACCTGGCACAGCTATGGTTTTAGTTAATATTGAAGTTGATACTGAGTCTTTTCCTTCAGTTGGATAAACCACAAGTCTTGGATCTTGAGTTACAGCTTTTTGAATACTTTCAGAAGTTCTTTTAGTCTGTATTGATTCAAGAGTGACGGAATCAGCGTTTAGTTTTTTACTATTTTCATCCGTTTCTTCAGATATAGATTTGTTTTCTTCTGGGATTGTATATTCCTCAGCTTGTTCTTTAGTTGTATCAACTGGTTCATTTGGATCAACAACTTCAAAATTCTGGGCAGTTGCTTGAACAATTTGACATGTTCCATCACCACCACCAATATAAACATCATCACCACAAATAGTAAATTCAACTAATTCACGTTTAACTGGTACAGTTAAATCAAGTTTATTACCAATAATAGACCAAACCGTAGTAGCCAATTCAAAATTGACAGTAGTAACAGCTCTTCCATTGCCACGAAGTGTAATATATTTGTCATTACAGATAAGTTCACCACGTTCAGAGATGACAAATGATGCCAGAGGGCCCGTTCCAAGAATAACTTCATCGTCTTCACTTAGTTGTAAATAAAGTGGCTCTTCTCTCATATTAACTACAAGATTGAACGGTTTGGATGGATCAACAGGAGTAATGGATTCTACTGGGTCAACAGGAGTGGCAATTGCGGTTGTCGCTGGATTTTCGGGGATGTCTGTTAATTCTTTAATAGGTTCCTCAATAGACTTGGCAGAAGGTTCTCCAGTTGATTTCTCAGTTGATTCGCTTAATGGTTCTTCACTAGGTACTTTAGTTGGTGGTTGTGATCCTTCTTTTGATTCTTCTGTTAATTCATCAGTTGAATCTGTAGTTAACTCACCAGTTTGTTCTTTCATAAATCCATCCGTTGATATTTCTTCTGTTGGTTCCTTAGTTATTAAATTTTCAGAAGAATGGACACTAGATTCTTCATCAGGATGTTTAGTTTGGCTTTCCGTTTGACTTTCTGATGATCCATCAATTTGTTCCCCAGTTTGATCATCAGTTTGTTCTTTTTTTGTATTTTCAGTTGTTGAATCTTCGGTAGGCCCTTCAGGATCATTAGACGTAAGTACATCTGTTGGGACCTCACATTGAGTAATAACCAAAATAGTATCAGTAGCCCAACCTGAAGAGATAATGGTAGTGGTAGCGGTTTCTTCCTTATCCCAACAACTAGATTCAGTGGTTGTAACGTGTACGGGAAGATACTCGATAACGCTAGCAGTTTCCCCAGGATTCACCGCATACGTAGCATAACTAGTGCTAATCCCAACGTATGATGAAGTCAATGTCGTTGTTGGAATTGGAACATCAACAACAACAGTTAATGTTGGATCCATTTCTTGAAATGGCTTGGTGACCAACTGAGTCGTCAGTCCCGTCCATGTTTGGGTAATAACTTCAAGTTCTCGAGACCCCACATTACTTTGAGCATATGGGTCCCACAGAACCCTGGCGGAAAGATCATATATTTGTGTGGACCCACTACATTGGATTCCATTGATATACTTTACTTGTAATTTAGTTCCTTGTATTCCTTCAATAAATCCTTCGATAAACACTCTATATCCAGCTGGTATACCTTTGTAATAAATGTAATATTTATATGGTGTACATGAGGTCGTATACTGGAATGTATAAATATTTTTGGGGTAATACCAAGGGTTTAAGGATTTTGTAGCAAATCCGTTCATGGTACGACAGTCGATTTTACCTGTCTGACCGAGGATTTCAACACCTAATAATCCCTCAGTGTAACCTTGTGAACATCTTCCCTGTAATAAATATTGTTGTCGTTCCTTCTTTCCTGGAATGGTTCGAAGACTGTAAACAATATCAATGGGATTAGTTGAAGCTCCTCCTTGGAAGTTTACTGTGGTAGAAAGTTCATTATCACCATCAAAAAAGGAAATGGTATTGGCTCCACTTTTGAACAATTTTGAACAATTAACATCTACTTCCGTTGAGACATAACCACCATTAAAGGTGAAGGGAAAGGTTAAACTTCCTTTCCCATTCACTTCATCATTAATTGCCGGTAAAATTATACATTTCAATTCGGAATATGCCACCTCAATCAAACCGGGATTGAAAATACAATTGGCATAAGCGATAGAACCCACAACTAAATCAACAGATGGTTGATTTGCTGTAAATTTGAATACACAGGGCATATTTAAAGTGAAGGTATCACCTGGATGCATCCATGACCCATCTACTTCCCAGGACAAATATGCTACCCAACTGGGATTACCTGGGTAATTAGAATTAGAATTAGAACCTTCATAGTTTATTGAATCTAAACTCGTGAAAACACCAGTTATATGCACCAGTGAAACTAGAGTGCATAGCAATTGCAAAATAAGTATTGATAAAATCATTGTTGATAACCTAAGATAGATTCCCGTTTCAAGTAAATAGATGGATTCATCCCATTCTTTATATGTTTCAGTTTACCCCCCTGCTGAGGAGCTTTCTCTGAAATACATAATTGAACCGTCTTCTATTAATCATAACCCTAACTTAATAAACGTTTACCCTTTTCCAGGCAAGCTTTCATATATCATTTTAGGTTATCGGTTGGGGCAAAGTTTGACTTTTCCATCTTGGAAAACCTTTTTCTTGTGCCTCAATGTACATTGCTATTCTTAAGGTTCAACAAGGGTTCTAGAATAATGTCACTTCTAACCATTTGGACGCCCAATGACCGGGAATTATAATACCAGCACCAGCACATAAGTAGTTAATTGAGATGTATTTGCCAGAACATATTAGATAATTTTGAAACAATCATATGTCAATAAAACTTGAAGCAACATAGTGTTTATGTAAATATTATCAGAGCAATCGCTGAATGGCAATATAGATTAATTGTTGAGCTGCAGGTTCTGGAAAGAAAGGGTTAGAAATATCCCTTTCAAAGAATTGTAAGACTTAATACAATTTAAGTTACGAAATTTTATTGTCTTATAGTTAGGAAGCCCTTATGACTGGTTATGTACCAAACGGAAAGAACTGCCAGTCAAAAAATGTTTCCGAAACCGAATAATCCTACTAGAATGCAATTGGTCGATATACATATCAAATATTAGTGGTTTCTGAAACATATCAAACTGAATGAAACAGGTGAAAGAATCGATTGCATTTCACCAGTTATGAAAGAATAAAGCGGCAATTGAACAACGAAACAAAGTAGTGACGAAAAGTTAAATTACAGAATGAAGAGGAAACTAGACTTTACGAGAACCTTAACACAGACAAGGGAGAATATGTCAAAGAGTGAGATGCTAACCCAAGAAAATCATCCAACTTTGAATGACGTTAAACTTTTCCAACTCTGAAAGGTGTTTTAAGTGACGAAAATATTATCTTCTAGAGCCAAATTAGGTTAATAATGTTAAATAAATCTACCTATTTCCAAGAAAGCTTATCTCGTACTTGGACAAATTACCTGATCGACCATCCCTGAATATTATTCTGGTCACCACAAAGAATAACTAAAAATACACCACAACTAATTGTCATTAAACTACATATAGAGGAAACAAATTATTAAAACAAATCAAAACATTTCAAAAACAGATTATTATCAACAAAGCAAGGAAGAATTTTAAAGTTGAGAGCTCAAACTTGATACCACCAGAAGGTAAATAGGTTGAAATTTCTTGAGGCATCAGTTGAACCAGCGAGGTTAATACGTTATCTTCTATGAGGGTATGGTTTGAAGTTTTTCCACCAGACGATATAGGAGCGGAGAATGAACCGGCACCTGATTCTGGAGAAGGAATTGGAATGACAGTTGTGCATGTAATCTCCTCTGTGGAAATCACAACAGTGGTGTACGGATAATCAGGAATATCCGTGGTGTATGTAGTCTCGATGATGGTAACCACCACAGTAGTAAATAAGCCTTTCTCAGTAGTTTGTTCAGTCAGCGAACTCTCAAATTCAGTAACAGGCGCTTTTGTGGTTGGTAGTTCATTGTTTGTACTCTTTTCTTCCTCATCAGTTGTTGATTCCACTTTGGGATCTTCAAATATAGGTTCTTCAACAGGATCTTCCAAATTCTCAGCAATTACTTCAACAGGTTGACAAGTTCCCTCTCCACCATTAATATAAACATCAGCACCACAAATTATAAATTCAACTAATTCACGTTTAGTTGGCAAGGTTAGATCAAGGTTACCATCAATCATAGACCAAACTACAGTAGCCAAATTTGGGTCATTAGTAGTAACAACTCTCCCATTATCAAGGACTTGAATGTAATTACCATCGGAAAGAAGTTCTCCTTTTTCTTCTTCAATCACAAATGTTGATGGGGGACCTGTTCCAACGACAACTTCACCACCTTCATTTAATTGAAAGTTAAGTATTTCAGTTCCTGTATCAGCAATAAGCTGCAATGGTTTGGACGGATCAACAGAAGTGACTGGCGCGTGGGTGGGTTCTTCAGTAGGCTGGTTTGTAGATATTTCGGTTGGCTCCACAGTAGTAGGTTCCAGTGTAGGTTCCAGTGTTGATTCCAGTTCTGACTTCCCTGTTGACTCCAGTTCCGCCTCAATTGTCTCTTCCGTCAGTTCCTCAGTAGAAATATCTACTATGGGGTCTTCTAACCGTGTCGTTGTAGAAGTCTCGATAGTTTCTTCGATAGTCTCTTGCTCTATGGATTCTTCCTCTGTTGAAATCTCACATGGTGTAATGATCAAAACAGTATCAGTAGCCCAATCGGAAGTAATAATAGTAGTGGTTGTAGTTTCATCTTTAGTCCAACAACTAGAATCAGTCGTTGTGTTATGCACAGGGAGATATTGTACTAGCGTAGCAGTTTCCCCAGGATCAACGGTGTATGTAGTATAACTAGTACTAATACCGACATATGACGAAGTAACTGTAGTAGTTGGAATTGGAACATCTATAATCACACTTATGGTGGGATCCGAACCTTCGAAGGATACAGTTCTAATTTGTGTAGTCAGACCAGTCCAAGTTCGTGTAGTTACTTCTACCTTCTTGGATCCACCATCACTGTCAACAGGTGGAGGCCACAGTACCCACGCGGACAAATCCCAGACCCAAGACGAACCACGACATACGATTCCATTAATATACTCTACTTGTAAATTTCTTCCTTCTATACCTTCAAGAAAAACTTCGATAAATATTCTATATCCTGCAGGAATACCTTGATAATAAATGTAAAACATATTTGATCCACACTCACCACCATACAGGTACGTATATAAGTTTGTTGGGAAATACCAAGCATTGAAGGCAGTACTAGCATAAGTTTTTACACTACTACAATCTATCCTACCTGACTGGTTGAGAATTTCAACTCCTATTAGCCCCTCGGTGTAACCCAGTGAACATCTTCCTTGCAATAAATATTGCTGTCTTTTTTTCATTCCCGGGATGGACCGAAGATGGTACACAATGTCAATAGGATTAGTCGGGGCACCTCCTTGGAAGGTAACCTGAGTGGATAACTCGTTATTACCATCAAAAAAGGAGATGGTATTCAATCCACTTTTGAACATTTTGCCACATTGTACATCTACTACTGATGAAACAAAGCCAGAATTAAATGTGAAAGGAATGGACAATGTTCCTCCAGTTTTCTCCCCATTCTCAGTGGAAAGAATTATACATTTCAATTCGGAATATGCCACCTCAATCAAACCTGGATTGAAAATACAATTGGCATAAGCGATAGAATCCACAACTAAATCAACAGATGGTTGATTTGCTGTAAATTTGAATACACAGGGCATATTTAAAGTGAAGGTATCACCTGGATGCATCCATGACCCATCTACTTCCCATTGCAAATCTGCTACCCAGCTGTTGTATCCGGGGTAAGCAGAGCCAGTACCTTGATACAGTATTGAATTTATACCTTTAAAAACACCGGTCACATGTTCCAGTGCAACAAATATGAATAGTTGTAATAAGATTAATGAGACAAACATTTTATGAGTGAGAACAACAGCAAAATCTTAGGAAAGCAAGGTCCAGCCGTACATATATAACCAACGAATCTTTGCAGATCCGGATCCAAGAATCTTGACTACATAAGTTTATTTCTTGTTAAGATCCAACTTTGAAGTCTTCTCTTAACATTGGATAGTTTTTTTCTTGTCAAAAGGTACGCTGAGAATCTAAGAAAATTCAAGTATGTTTTAATAAGTACATTTTCTTCTTGGGAAGTGAATGAAACATTGGACTTAAAAGCTTAACCACGTTTCGTAAGAAAATAATCATTGCTACGGGAATATTGCTAAGCAGTTAGCAAATAGTTTATTAGTAGACTCTTCAATGTTTGGCCCAAAAAGTTTATTCTCTCTATTCATGCTATAAAATCACGTTCACAAAGTCTTTTAGGTGCTGTATTTTGCAACATTGTAGTCAGCACACGGCAAAAACAATGTCGTGACTGTATGTTTCTGAGTGTAGACAACGTCTACACTCTTTCTTCTTCACTGTAACCCCAAAGCTCCCGTATCTCTCCTAGGAAAAAATATTTTCCTTTCAGAAGTGTGGCAAAATTTAGGTTGCAGTAAGAAGTACGAATTTATTTTTTCGGGTGGTTTGAAAAATAAATGTTACATTAGTTTGGAATACTTTGAGAGACTGTATCATCTCCATTTATCTTTTACCAGATTCACCAGATTTACCAAGCTAACCACAAAACTATGGAATGATATTAAAACAGTTTCTTAAGAATCCTCAGACAAAGATTATTCAATAATTTATAATATTACTTGGTACTTCCGTATATTCATAGAAATAGTAATTGTCAATTCTTGATGTTCTCTATTTGGAACTTTGTTTTCACA